>DF240363.1:96110-109574 GCA_000507305.1 Breviolum minutum Mf 1.05b.01 | reverse complement strand
AACTCCCGTACCGAAGAAGATTTTCCTATCAAAACACATCAAAACTGTTTTAAGAGAAAAACAATGATGAGAGGTGGCTCCTTCATCGTTCCAATTTGAGGCCAATGGTGAAAGCCATGGCCATGGCGACCAGTGAGGGGCGATGGGAAAAGGGAAGATGGTATATGATAGTGATACCATCAGAAAAAGTTCGATCTATAGAAGCAGATTTATATAGTTTTTTGCATCTAAAATATACATGCACACATAAGATATATATACAAACATGACCCCAGCCGTTTTCACCTGATCTTGCAGCCACAATCTGAGAAACAAAAATGCCTCAAAGAGAGCAGTGCGGATGGCGAGTGGTGTGGAATAAGGCTAAAATACAAAAGTGCCCGAAATTCATGAAAGTGATATGTTTTAGCCATAGGAATTGGAAAGTGACAAAAGAATAAGCTACTACGCCAAAGTGGTCGATAATTATCAGCAACTACGGCGTTCCAGGTATGTAAATATATATCAATTGATACATTGTTTATATAAGATGTATATATATATATGTACATGCAGCTATATATTTGCGCAAGGAAATATGAATACGTTTTTTGTTACACAATTTATACATGTATATATCACTAATTAGAATGTATCACTGCATGGTGATATGTTTGTACATATATCATTATATATCTAACTTAAATGTGCTGTGTAGTTTACATTTGTACAGTTTGATCGTCATGTGCACAATGCCCATCACCCAACAATTCATAGGAAATCAGCTGTCCCACAAAAAAAAGCAAAGGTAATCTCATTCATGATGCAGGGTACCAGAATGATGAAACTTAAGTAGTGAATGTAGACATACACCCTGGAAGATTAACATGGAACCTACAAATCACCCATTTGGAAAGGAAAATGATCTTCCAAACCTCCATCATTATGGTCCATGTTAAACTTCAGGGGTGTATTCCTCCCCAAAAAGAAAAAGCTTGTCGAACTTGCAAACTCAATCCATCCTTGGAGATGAGTGCGAATTTTATTCTACCAGCTTCAAACAGCGCTATCGGCTATCGGGTCACGGGATCCCATGAATTTTTTTGTGGTGGAATATCTACTGCAACTCCGCAACTAACGTCAAAAGCCGAAAATAACTTTTCCCCAAACTCAACACGAAAAAAAAACACACACCAAAGTATTTAAAAAATCTCCATCCCGATTTGGGGTTCATCCCAAACCCTAGAGGCCCTAGACATCCAAATGCTTCCTGTTGGACCCCCCAAAGAAAAACCTAAAACTCAGGTTTTTTTGGAGGGTCCAAATAACCAAAGCTCAGCATGTGTTTGGGTGTTTGAGATCTCAAACTCCCTTGGCAGCCAACGATGTGACATGATGTCTAACAATAAAGATGCTCGACTTCAAACCCTTCAACATCTGGAGCTGTGTGTGTTCTCAACTGAGCAATGAAAAGAGGACTCCTAGTTGTTTAGGGTATACAGGGGATTATACTACTTACCCAGTTATGTGGAGAATTATTTCACAAACCATCTTAAGGATTCCTATTAAACAACCAGTATTTCATGGAAAGTATCCTGCCGTTGTTTTGAGACCCTGGTCCAACTGAGGAGTATTGAAGGCTTGCACTATTTGCCACTTGACATGAATATCATCGCGACCAAAAATCTTCGAGTTGTTTTTTCAGGAAATGGTGGGGTTTGATATAAAGGAAGTGTCCCCCAAAATGCCCGAAACATTCATGATTGTTTCTTTGATGAACATTCGTCCGAAACTGTGAACTAAACACTGAAGGAGTTCCCTTTAATGAATGCTTAGGAATTGTATTTGCCCAGAGTCAATCCCAAACACGATGTTTTGGAGCGAAGTGGGTTTTTGCTGTGGATGAATTGGACAGAGGACAAGATGATTGGACAGGATAATGGGGGGAACCTTTTGGAATTTTAAGAAGTATGTTGAATTGGATTTGGATGAGTGATGTTTGTTTTTGAAATTCTAATGGAATGTTGCTTTCCCTTTCAATATGTCATATATACACATGTGTATATGAGTATTAGGGAAATCTGTTTTAATCCTTGACTAAAGAAGATATACATAGTACTGTAATGGAAATCTATCATTTTCCAACATGAAACATTTTGTTTTTCGGAACCTGAACCTTGAATAGGCGAATGAAAACAAAGATCAGCTACTTTACAATACTGCCATCTTATACCCAAAACGTGTCCACTTTCACCGGGCATCAATCTTGAAGTGCAGTGGGGCAGAAATTCTGCCCCAAAAATATCATCAAACACTAATTTTTGTCTCAGCTTGATGCAACATCACATCATCGTATTATCACCTTAAAGAGTTTTTTATTTGAAAAAACAGATTCCAGCATGGGGTGGATGTATATAAGCAACCACGTATGTTTATTTGTTTATTAACTTTTAAGTCTAAAAAAGATATAGGACCATCATCCTAAACCATGATATTATAAATATATCCCTGGAACCCAAATGGGGCCCCTTGGTTGGAAAAGGTTGGATGGTTGGCCGGCATTTTTGAGTTTTTTTTTTTCAAAAATCGAGGTCATTTGGGTTCAAGGTATATATCTCAACCATGGGAACCCACTTTTCCTTCACTGTTAGGGGTTATTTCACCCATATACCTTCACTTTTTCATGGTTTTGAAGTCCAAGGGAATTATATGTTAATATGCCCTTGTTTTGATTGGCGTTTAGGCCTTGTTTTGGAGGGTGTTTCACCACCAAAATAGAGGACATTCACAGGTTCCAGGTATATATACATCAAATCCTTGACTGAAAATACTTTGTCGTTTTCCTCCACTTTTCTCTTCTTTTCCCACCTCCTAACCAACTCCAAGACTCTATCCGAGATTCTGCGATGTGATTGCAGGCATTACTGGCCTTGGTTCTATGATCATAAAGACTTTGGAGGTCTGATGGTTTGATTCGCAACAAAAACCCCTTGGTTTTTTGGGGGTTGAGCAGCTGACCCCCTCCCCCCCCCAAAAAAAGGAGGTGTGTTGTTTGTTGGTTTTTTTTGAAGAAAAATGGCGGGGCTATTGTTTGATGAAATGGGTTTGATGATTGATATTTTGGGGGTGGATATAAAGTGTTTGGGTGATATATTCCCATGATGCAAAAGATGCGATATAAATAAATCAAGTATCTTTCGGAAGCAATGTAAAATTCAAACATCTAACAAAATTGTTGATCATGGAATGAAAACAATGAAGCAACTTTCATGGGAGACTTATGGTTGAGTGTCTTGGAGTTGTTTTTGCGTGTTGAAGAGTTTCAATGCAGGTATGGTACAGTTTGTATGTGCCCTGAAGTGTGTGTTGATGGTTTGGTGTTTTGATTTTTGCTCTAGCCATGTTAATTTGTAAGCCTTGGTCTCTCCATTTTTCTTAAGATTCAATATTTGATAAGCCTCAATTTGTGAGGTTTATATTCTTTACATGTTATTTTTTACAATTGCTGAAGACAAACATCTGACATAAAATTTGGACATACCCTCTCCATAGTTACAATGAAAAATCCACATGAGAACATTTGAAGCTGTCCAACAGAAATGCCAACATGCTACCCTTTGGCTGGAATATTCCTTCATTTTCGATAGGAAATACATCCACTCAATCCGGGGTCCATTTTTTCCAGCCAGCTGCTGTTGATAGAAACAATCCGGCTAACCAGTTGATATGGTAAATGCCTGTTATGTACTGGGTTTCATACATTCCAGGTGGTGCAGGTCTCTTCCATCAACAGTGTGTTAGTTGATCCCGGAGTGGTATATCAGGTCATATATCCAACAATGCATGCCACCCCAAAAAACGAAGTAGTCTTCCATCCATCCATTTTCAGGTGCTATGTTAGTTTCAGTCAGGGAGGGTAGTATGTAGGCAAGAAAACAAGGAACGGAGTGTCTAGTTACCCCCTTTTTACTATCTACCCAAAGCCTTGAATTTGTTTCATTGTTACTTCTAAGAATGATAAAATCACAATGCAATTTACCATGTGAGTGAATAGAGAAATTCTATAAACGTATATACATCCTGATTTCTAAATCCAGCCATGGTGATTTTTCAGAATCTGGAAGAAACAAAGAGAACTCAAACCCTCAAATTGTCTCAGGAATCAGATTTGTCTCATGATCCGAGCAAAGAATTTCCATGCATGCTAGGATCTACATTCCTATTTTTTCCAGAGCATTGTAGAGTTTAGGTGACTGGTCATCCACAGAAGCATCAAGGTGCCATCAAATTTCAGGGTGGAGTATGTGGCTCCAAATTCAGGCAGAGATCTGAGCTACAATGTGGATCTTTCCATGAAGAGTCCATCAGCTCTCAAAGAAGTCGTAGCCAACTATAGATGCATCAAGGGAAGCTGGAGGGGTTATTAAACCCTATACCACCGCACAGGCAGAGAGCCTCGCAAAGAGTGTCTACCATTTGGCAAATGCGACTGGAACGGTTGCCGCTCACTGCGGAATCCAATTCCAGGTCTTGGCAAACTATTTAAATTTCCTCTGGGCAGAAAATGAGGTGGTGAACTCGTCACGTAGGCTGACATTTGGAGGCAATAACACGTACAGTGGATGTTCGGATCTCCGAACATATTGCCAAGGTGAAGAACTCAACGCAATTTACAACCATTGCCTCACGGCGAATGGTGGAAAAAGCCTCCTACTTCGTGTCAACGAAACAGATTACACCAACATCTTAGATGCCATCGCGATGTTGTGATGCCTTTACCCTTGTGTCCAGGGGAACGATACACGGATTATTGCTTATATCCATCGTCACAAGAAGCTTTGTTGCCGAAATCCCAAAAAACTGTAAATAGTCAGGTACATGCACTTGAAAAATTTATCCGTCAACTTGAAAATCTTTCCGGCCTAACAGTGATACCACCGTATCCGAAGAACATTAAACAACCATGTAAAAGTCTTGCTCGGTTGGGTTTTCACCTCAAAGCTGCAGGGGTTTCCAGAAGGCCTGTGATTCCAAAGGCTGCTGAGACTGTAAAAATTGTCAATACTTACCTTGCTGTTGCCAGGACAAGGGGTAGTCTTGACAAACCGCTGTGTGTTAGTATCTCTGATGATCCTTTGGTTGAGTTTCAATTACTTTCTGAAAATTCTCCAAAAGAGCGGTATAATTATGCACAGGTGATACGCAAACGAAATGCAAAGAAGTGAATTGCATCCTCTTCAATCTTGGTCCACGAATTTATCCAATGGTCGATTTCACCAGTACGTTTGTATAGAATTTTGTGGTGATTTACCCACTTTTCTTTTATTGGAGTGTGAAATCTCATTTCCTAAGATGCCCATTCCCGCCATATGGCAAGGGGTGCGGTATTTGGACGCTTGGATTGTCCGATGATCGAGAGTATAATAGGGGATGGTCATCAACCCAATAGTAGCAGTTGATATACCCACTATAAGGGTTTCTACCCAAGGTGGGATGAGTCTATCCTCAACATAGGGAGTTTAGACCATCCCCGGCACATGTCATCCACAGGCGTTTTTGCAAAAGACTGTGACAAAGCAGCAGTGGTGGTGCATCGCATGAATGAAGAACGTTGGAAGACTTTTGAGAGGTGCATCTTTTCCCATGGTCCCATACCATTCATGGGACTGGTATATTCACCTACATTTATCATAAAAATCGACCAAATGTAGGTAAATATACCATACATGGATGTTATGGGTTTGGGGAACAAGCTATGCAGAGGGGTGATTTGGCCTGGTTTTTGTATTGAAATCTTGCCATCAACAGAAGATGTAGATAAAACTCTTTACATTCATGGGATAGACTGAATTACCATATTGGTGCAGGATTTCTGCAGCAACAGTCGGAGTAGTGGTGATACGTCCAGGAAAGTTCTGATATTCAAAACTGCGAAAGTGCAGTGTGCAGTTCAAACAGAGTTGCAATGTCAGTCAAGTATGAAGAGTTGCAAAAAGAAGTCAAGAAGAGTTGTATATAAATGCCTGCTGTTTTTTTGTTGGTGTTTTTTTTAACGGATTGGGATCCCATGGGATTCATCACCATCATCTAATCCCACCATTTCACTATGTTGAATGTCTAACCTCTCATCATGGGCCTGTCTCAACAGTTAGAACCGCCCCCTTCCAAGGCTGCAAGGCAAGTGTTCTTGAAATTACTCAAAATTACATCCAAAGCAAAGACAAGATATTGGATTAGATTAATAGCAATAGCATCCATCTTACAATCATTTATTTTCACTTAGACATTAGATATACAGTACATATCTATTCTCTGTGTTGACATATGATTTATATATTATATAATATACATATCCCCTATTTGGGGCTAACATCCGAAACCGATGCATCTTCATGAAGCAAATCACCCCAAACTTCACCCACCAAACCTCGTGGTCGAAACCGCGTCGTTGAAACGGCTCACGGCTCCGCAGGTTTCAATGTCACATTTGTGCCGATGCATCGGAAGATCAAGAGATGGCCACGGAGGAGATTTTTTCATCAGGATTTTTGTGGGGTGTTTTTGTTTTATATTCCAATCAGATTCTCTAGGTGGTGGCTTGAAACATGTTTTATTTTTATCCCTGTTTGGGGAAATGATCCCCATTTTGACTAAGATTTTTTAAATGGGTTGAAACCGCCAACCAGAGATTCTGATAAATTTTATTCTGAGTTTTATTCCAATCAGATTTTTGCGGGGTTGTTTTTTATTTGTTGGATTTGATAATACCTGGATGAACCAGTCAGATTCCCTCAGATTGGTCCCTGTTTTCCAGCCCTGCATTTTTATCCAAAATGATCCAACAGTTGACATTTCTGTTCTAGCTGGTGTTTTCAATTATATTTCATTTTCACCTCTACCTGGGAAAATGATCCAATTTGACTAATATTTTTCAAATAACCACCACCTAGTTTTTGGGGTTGTTTTACTCCAAGAACATTCCAACAGACCCCTGGAACATACCAAAAGGGGTACTCCCCCAAATACAAATATGATTCAGAAGTTCCTAGCCCAAAAGAGGTGGGAGAAAGGGTGTGGGATAAAGGTTCCAGTGGGTATGTTGGAGTTTTGTTAGGTTTGACTTTGATTTGCCGGACTGCGTGTGAAATGCTGAGCAGATCATAGCAACAACGGAGTGTTGTAAAGTACTCCGAAACTTCAAGATGTCAGATCAATTATGTATTTTTACCTCATGTTTTGTGAAAGGTATGAAAGATTGATCCTATGTTCCAAATAAAATCCACAGATATATAAATGTTTATGCCAATTGTTCCACAAAGAAGTAGTTATAGCAGCTTGGTGATAGGATGCTGAGAACTTTCAATCAGTTTGCAAAATGCTTCTCATGGTCCAGTTTGCTTCATGTAATCCTTCCTGGTTGTTAGTTGTCGTTGATGAAGACAGTGTGAGGGAACAGCATGAAGTGAAAAACCACGACCGCGAGTATCCAGTATCATGGCATCCAGGAGCCCCATTTCAACCCCCGAACCAAACAACACCGTTCAACGCCCTGGAAGATTGTTCGCGGCGAAGGGAACCTAAAAATCACCCAATTAAGAGGGAAAACCATCTGAACCAAACCTCCATTTTTGGCTTCCAAATCAAAATGTTAATTTTCCAGAGAGAAAACGACCAAAGATTTTCAAAACCATAAGAAAGCCAAAAAATTCATTACCTTTCGTTTGAGGCCATTCTCAGAAATGCAAAACAAAACAAACCCATGGATACCAGTCTGTTTTTTGGACCTGAAATAGAGGCACTTTTGAAAAGTGCAGCTATTTTTTACCACCAAAGATCCTGCATGATTCGCATGATACATTAATCACACCTGGGACCCAAGATCAAATTAGATCAAAATTTCACGGAAATAATCAAATCAATAGTTAAACCATCGAGATGCAGGACATTTCCATGGAAATAATCCACTGAAAATTGATATTCTTCCCTCAAAATCAAAAAAAACATTTCGAAATGAAATCTCTTCCCACCTTTTTGGGAATGGGATTCCCAAGTTCTTCTGCCTTTGGACCCATGACTGGCTTGAGGACGTGGTTGTTGAGGATTTGCCGTTTGGGGGTCTCAGCGCCGTTGGTGTGTTTGGCTTCGTAGGGTGTGTCAACCTGTTAGCCTCCAGGATCAACTAATACGACTGGCTGGAAAATCAACATGTTTTATGCCGGCAGAAGCCGAGCGGCATGCATTCAAGTACCTCGGACACCATGCCTATCTCTTTGATGCCAATGCACTGCCGAGACTCCCAGAGCAGTGTTATCTGCTGCCAGACAACACCCTCAGGACCAAAATAACAGGCAGACTCTTGTGTGGATTCGGGCTCGACAAGAACAGGCTCATTTCCATCCTCACAACACCACGTGGACTGGTCCAGGATGGCGGCACTGGCAAAGTGGTGTATGGTGTGAAGATGATGAGCAGTTACGAGAAACAATTGAGAATTCTCACGGTCCTGCTTCTTGGTGGGATTTTCCACCGCGAAGTTCATCTCATGGCTATGAGACTGTACCGCATTGCGGGATTCCCGACAGCACCATTCAAGAGGTGACATTAGATGACCTCATCATCAGGAGGGATGCTGGACGCGAACTTATTTCGCGAAGGTGATGGTTGGAGGAAAGACCTTCGCGAATTCATTCGTAGTTTCAACTACGGTTCTCTCATTCGAGCCATCACGGGAGAGAGCTTGGCATGGAATTTGGACGCCTTCACCGTCTTCGAGATGGCTGAGCCTGAAGAAGCTCCTGGGAATAGGATATATTAATATGGATATATGGTGTTTATATGTGTACATCTTCATGTCATGCCCCAATTATTATATACGGACTAAGTAGCTTTGAACCATCAACGATCCTCATTTAAAAAAACACGGTTTCCGAACCAAACCTTCATTTCCCACTGCTACTTTTTTAGGGGGCAACAAACAGCAAAAGCCTTTAAATTAAATGATACCCTTGATGAAAACAATCCGGCTAAACATTTGATAAACAGTAGTTGTTTTCCCAATGATTTACAGGGTTTCATACATCCCAGGTCTGAACCATCGACGGTATTAGGATCAATCCGAGAAAAAAAAACTCAGCTAAGAAAATAGAAGGTTCAAAATGTTCCACTTTTTCAGCTGGTGCTTCACCCTGCCACCAAATCCGGAGACCAGCTGGATTTATTGGTATCATTTTCAATATTTTCACCTCGATCCTTGGGGAAGATGAACCCATTTTGACGTTCATATTTTTTTCAACTGGGTTGGTTCAACCACCAACTAGTTTTTTTTATAGGCTGGGAGAAGATGAAGAAACGCAACGCTTTCACGGCTGCCACTGTTACCTACCAAGAGGGGCAACTAAAGTCATGGTAAAAGCAAGCTGTGTCTATATGTGATTTGCTAACCCTGATTTGAATAATGACTTGAACTATACTACACCACCGTGGTGATTTTCTTGATTTTCACGGAGCATTGGGGAAGATTGAAATGTTGGTTTAGCAAGGGAATCCCCCCTAAAATCCCCTTAATTCATGTGTAGGAATTATAGTAATTTCCCCAGAATTATTTCCGAAGCCTCTCACGGTAACGTCTTTGGGGTCGAAAATCGGTCCTTATTGCGTCAAGGTCCAGCATCGAAGACTCGGAGGATTTGGAGATCCCAGACATCCGAAAAAGGGTGCCACTGCGCTTGGCGATGCTTGGCGAGGGGGCTTTCTGGCGGGTTTTTTGCGGTGGTTCGTGAAAAATGACTATAGAGGTGGTGGTTCCAAGTTCCATCCCCTTCAAATTGGAAACATGTGAAAAAACACCACCTGAATATTTCGTTTGATGACTATAGACTATAGATGTTTCAATCATTTGTTGTGGGTTCATCCCTTCAAATTGAAAAGGAGAAATTTTGACTAGAGGGTGGATCCTTCGATGACTTTTCAAAAGAATGGAATAAGAAACAATCATTAGAAGGGGGGACTACCCGAGCCGACCGTTATAAATGGAGGTTGTTTTTTTTAACTTCCCTATAATTGGCCGAAAATATCTTGGAAACTGTTTTTTTAAACCCCTGTAAGTGGAGTTATGAGCCACACTTGTAACTGGTTTTTGGGCCCACCTTGTAGGATTTGGGAAGCCAAAAATGCAAGAAACCACAGGATCCACCGAAACAATTTGTGAATGCAAATGTTTCATTGGCACAACAAAACAACATCTACACCCCCCGAAGTTGAACAGCTCGCCCCTGAGAAATGATGGTTGGAAAGACGATCCTTTCCTTTTTGGGAAGACCTATTTTTAGGGGCTATGTTAAAACTCCAGGGGTGTACTCAAGAGATATTCAAAGTTTAGGATGTACATGGCACAGCTTCTGTGATAGGTCATAAGCAGTATATCATCATCAAAAGAGCGTCCCAGAACCAAACATCCTGTTTAAGCAAAATCGACCAAGATTGGATGATCTGTGATATGTTGTTGCACCAACATCATTACTTTCATATTTGTTTCCTAATCTACGGATTATTTGGTAGATTTTTTAGGTTTCTCCCCCTCAACAAAATGAACATACTCCACCGTTTGATAACCATTTCAGCCCTGGTCCACCCGTGGTGTTTGAGGATCATGATTTTTGGTTCCAAGTGGCACCAGCACCTGCAGCTGCAATTGTGGTTGGAGATTTGGAAAGTTAAATGTTCCAAAAAAAAAAACCTACGGTTTTCGCACCATTTTTGGGAGAAGAAAATTGTTGGAACTTTTTTGTTAACGCCATCATGGCCAAGCAAACCCAAAGGTGGTATATGGCCATTTTGGGCAACGAAAAACAAGTTTCAGTCAACTCTGATGTCTCCTCTGCAAGCTAGGTGGTGGTTTGAAGCAGGTTTTATTTTTACTCCTACCTGGGGAAATGATCCAATTTGATTCATTGTTCAAATGGGTTGAAATCACCAACTAGTAAGTCATTGAAATGTCCATTCAACTTTTGTTTATCTCTCACTCTTCGAGTCTCTTTACTTGTCATGTTTTTCATCAGCACTCCAAGTGCCAAATCCAAGATCTTCCCATGGTTTTTTGCCTTTAAATAAAAAACAAGTATAGAACTATGTAGATGCCATGATGATTGCACCCAATAAAAATCCACTAAAAAAACATCTTTTGTACTAAAAATCTCCCATCAGACACCATCCATCCATCCATCCATCCATCCATCCATCCATCCAAATTCAAGGCCTCGCTTACGTCACTTGCTCCGCCGCGCCTTCCACGCGCCCTGTTCGACGCCCCACTCGGTGAAGTCCCGTTGGGCGTGGCGTTTCGTCATGGGACATTTGCCGCCGAAAAAACAGAAACGTCGCGTCGCCTTGGAAGAGTTCTTGAAGCCACTTGGCGAAAAGCCTTTTTCGTCGAAGCGCCGAGCCATCGTTTTTTTGGCGGCGTTGGCGTAACGGGTGTTTGGTGTTTTCATTGGTGTTGGTTGCTTGCGTCAATTGTGAGTTTTCATGATTAAAAGAAAGGCACAGATAGGCCTACCTATATAAATTATGTATCTTTATATTAATTATATATATACATTTATAGAGTACAATTATGTTCAATATGTTGTGTTTGGAAATATGTTGCTCTTTTTTGGGTGGCAAAGAGGGGGAGGTGTTTTCGAGGTCTTCATTTTTCCGGATGTTCACGAAGGTAACTAGTCTCAAGTGGAGATCTACATGGCGAATAGTTAGCGATGATGTTTGTTGCTAGGGTTGCCATGCTCTAAACCACTGGAGATTCATTGTTCAAATCATCAAGGGGACGAATCTGTTTTCTTGCAACTTGGAGATGCAGTTGCTATGATTTGTTGGAAGTGGAGATGGGGCTGACTTGACTTTTTTTGAAGCTCCCCATTTTTGTCATGATTATGATCTTCATCATCATCATCATCATCATCATCGTCATCGTCATCGTCATCGTCATCGTCATCGTCATCATCCTTCCCCCCTTTGTGGCATCTTCCTTTTTGTTGTTCGCCAATATACTTATATACCGTTTGGTTTCAACTCCCTTAACTGCAGCCAATCCACATCTCTCCGACCAACCTCCCCCGAGGCATCGTGACATGACCATCCTGCGGAGTCAAGACGATGGCAGCTATGCCTATGAAGAAGCATGGCCTTTGATCCAGGCGATGTCCAAACATCACCACCTTTGGGTTAGTCAGGGAGTGCAAGGGAAGTTATATACATATACCGCAATGTTGTCAAAAACCTGAGATTTTTTGTTGGCTATAGGACAGGTGGTACTGTACTTTCGCTACTCATCACATGGGGCCCCATCTTGTGCATCTCACACATCTTTTTGTTTTTTTTACCCCAAAAATTTGAGGAAACACATCCAATTTGACGAGACTATTTTTTTCAGATTGGATCTAATTGTTTATAGTGAAAAAACCTTCAATCCATCAAAAACTGAACGGGACCGAATACCAACGGATCCCTAAGTAAGTTGCGATCGAGCTATTAGATACTCAGGTTTTTTTCGGTAGGTCCGTTCAGGAACGGTCCGACCGTTGGAGATTTCTTGGATTCAATTTAAATACGACATCCTCCAATTGGCAGTATATACCACTTATATACCACTTATACATTGCCTTCTGGGGGGATTATATGCTACCTACCAACTATTAAGGGAACCAGCTGGAAACTCCATTGAATTGGTTGGAGCTCAGAATTTCCGGTTGAATTTGATGATGTTAAAAGGCCGCCAAAACACCACCTGACAGGAACACTTTGGGAATGCTGACTTCGTGTTGTTCTTGGACTACCGGGCTTTTGTCAATGTGCAGGTGCCGGGGAAAAATTGAAAAAAGACATGTGATAAATTTGTATATATTTATATACATATACATGATTTTTACATGTATATCATTATGCGGTTAACACGAAATTATGTCTCAAAGTAATCGGATTTCTCCAAAAAATCCACTGCTTTGTTTGCTTCGCTACCCGGCTATCTACCACCTTGTTGAGTGAATTTGGGAAGTTACCACTATAGTAATAGCAATAGCACAGCCACCTCGTCAGATCACTGTAGTTTGTCTCTATACATAGAATTCTCCACGAATTGATGTTTTCACGTGTTCATTTTTGCCATTTTGTTTGTTGCCAAAGTTTTCTAACAGGCCTTATGACTTCAGAGATGGATCTTTCCACTCATTTATATATAAATATATACATATCTTTCTGTGTTTGAATAAGAAATCGACAAAATGGAGTTGGGTGCCTTCAAAATAGTCTATAATATAAATCAATATCAACATCTAGAGTTTTAAACTTGTTAATATTCTAGTCAATTCTATATCTTTGACCATGCTTGTATAAGTATATACATATATATATATATTTATTTATTTATATTTATAGTTATATTTATATTCAATTACTTTCCTAGAACCCAACGATCAACCCCCTTTTTTTTGG
>DF240363.1:63636-86999 GCA_000507305.1 Breviolum minutum Mf 1.05b.01 | reverse complement strand
AAAAAAAACAAAGATGAAATTCCGCAGCTGCTTTGCTGTCGATGAATTTTCCATAATTGTGTTTTCCCTGAAAGGGTATGCAATCACAAAAATGATTTCACATTCCTCTGTTCCGATCATTTCCCGATTTTCGTCCGTTTCTTTCCATAATTTTATTTTTCCCACTCATAGTGTGGTTTTGGTCACATCGGGATGGTTTTGCCCCGATATAATTTTCCATAATTATTTTTTTTTCCATAATTATTTGTTTTTTCCATAATTGTCCGGGAAGAAAGTCAATGATTGGAATTATGTAAACAATCAGAATATGTATGTACATTTAACAGTAAAATTGTACATAACCCTGCCCATACAAGCCGCACCGCACAGCGTTTGTTTTCCCTCTTCCCCTTGTATTGTACGTATGTATGGCTGCTGTCTGTACATACTGCCATCATGCGGTTGAAAGAGCGGCGGCAGAGTTTGAATTCACACAAAACATATCAAAACAGTGGTACTTGTGAGGGACTGTGCATTATTTCTTGTTTGCCGGTAGAATTATGGAAAAAAAACTAATTATGGAAAAAAACATAATTATGGAAAAACATCTTCCTCCGTAAATCATTTTTCGGATTTCCGTAAGCCCGGGCCGACCTGTTGGAAATAATCCTTTTTTTTCCATAATTCTGTCGGTGACTGTATACGTACCCAAATGACCTCTAGTTTTGAAGGTAAACCCCTCAAAACAAGACCTACACTCCAAGCAAAACAAGGGGCCCCATTTGGGTTCCAGGTATATAGTGATGCATCAAAAAATTTGTACTCCTTCTCCCATAGTCATGGTTCAGTGGAACACTAAATGAAAGGAAACTTTCATATTGAAGATTTTCCACCCATTTTCCAGTGAAGCCATGATTATTGGGAGGAAGAAGTACACCCCAAAGAACTAACATGCAAAGGAATAAAGTTCCTATATTTACCATAGATTTCAACCATTCAAGTATATATATATATATATTTATATACACCATACATGGAGCATATGGGATTTATATACATATACACCTAGAATCCAAATGACCCATACTCTCTGTTCCATTCCCATTGTTCCTCCGTGAAGGCGGAGACTCCTGCCGATGTAGCCTTGGGATTTTGGCTTCAACTCTTAGAGGAAGAAAAAATCCAAAAAATCGATCCCTCAGTGAGTTTCGTTTCGTTGGGTTGGTGTTTTTTTTGGAACGGAAAAAAATGGGGGGAAAATCCAACAGACTTTCGCAATATAGGATCCATGGGGACGATGGTTTAGTTACCCTACAATTTTTAGGTGATTTTTATGGTGAATGTAGGTTGATATATAGCATACATGGCATCCTATGAGTTTTAACGGAAAAAAATAGCAGTGGGGCGAATAAGAGATTTTTGTTGGGGTGAGAAAATGTTTTTGGGTAAAACTATTTGTTAAAAAGTCCTGCTTTGTGATGTGGTGTTTCACAAAACAAATGAACCGTCTTTGTGGCAGTGAAAATGAGGGAAAAGTAACTCCTTTTCAAAAACGGACCGTGATAAATTTCCAATTTGACATTTCCAATTTGACATGTCGTATCGCCAAAAATCAACGTGGAAAAATCCGACCCCCAAAACGGCCTCAATAGTTGAGGTAAGACTTATGAATGAAAATGCATTAAGTATGAGCGATTTAGACCCAGATGGAACTGGAACAAGTAGCATGGCATACACATCAGAATGAATTTTGACGTGTTCTAGATTTGTTATTTATGTATGATAAAAAGATATTCAACAAATATTGGGTACAATAGTTTTTGTCAGAATTGAACACTTTGACTTTGCCATGAATTCTATTTTAGCGATGATTTGAGCTGTAGTGATCTCCCTTCAATTAGTGTGTCTTCTCAATCTTTCACCCCTCTCACTTGTTCACAAGTGGTTTCTGATAGATCTAATTCTCAAATCCTCAATAAATCATTATATCTAATTGCAGATATTCTTTTCGGTCTTTCCTTCTGTCCTCTTCACCAAAGACTTCGCACAACAAGGTGTTTTTTCATGTATCTTCTGGCATCCGTCGGTCTCACCCCAAATTTGCGCCGCAGGATCTACAGGTTTTCCATAGCCCGGAGCGCTTCCATGAACTGCCGGTGCGGCACAATGTACTCAGTGTAGAGGGCTCGGTTGAGTGTCTTGTCTATGACTTGGCGATTCTTGTTTGGATGGCGTGTAAATCAAAGGTAAAGAGAAACATGAAAAATTGGATACTTATATAGTTTTTTTAGGTATATAGAGGTAAGTAGTTGTATAGTTTTATAATTGTATAGTCGCTCACATGTGTACAGTTGTATAGTTTTAGAGTTATTTGGTTGTATAACGATACAGTTTTAAAGTCATATAGTTTTATGCTTGTATAGCTTTATTTCCTTATAGTCATCTAGATCGCATATAGTTATAATAGTGATACAGTTATATAGTCAAAGTTGCAGTTCTAGTTATATACTAGTCAGCAAGGAAGATATAGATAAGCAAGATGAATTCAGTGGATTCAGTTGATTGATATTGCCCTCGTTTACCAGGAAATTGCTTGGACCTGCTGGGGTTGAAAAAGGAAAATCATCATCTTCAAAAGTACCTTTGGGATGGGGGATATGTAATCGTTTCCACGGGGGTAAATCACGCAAGAGTGTACTTATTTTTTCCATCCAAGACACCTGAGCAATGACAAAAACACTGGTTGTTTAGGTTTTATAGTTTTATCATAAGGGATGATACTACCCAGTTATGTGGGGATTATAACAAACCATTATAAGGATCCTTATTAAACAACCAGGATTCAATGGAAAGTAAGAGGTCTTTTTTCGTGGCTCGTGTGCTTATTTTTTGGAGGATTTTCCGAACATACACTTGTGCCGCCGAAGCCGATTTTTCTCTCACAAACCGAAAGATGTGAAGTTCGTGAGACGTAGTGTCAAATATGTTTGTTTTTTTCACCGCTACCTGGGGAAATGATCCAATTTGAATGATATTTTTCAAATGGGTGGTTCAACCACCAACTAGATGAGGAGATTCTGAGCATGAACAGATTTATCGTGAAAAAAAACTCATGACTTAGCAGCCTTAGCATATTGAGAAAGAAAGCACCATGTTGACTTCAACAAAAGCACACCAAAAGATGAAGTTCACAGGATCTGAACGAAAAGGACTTGACTCCGCCATCAAAAGACAACAAACAACCACATGTTCAAAATGAAGAGCCCATGGCCTCTGGTTATTTTGGACTTAGGGATCAGTGTCGAGGGATCAAAAAATGGACCGCCCCCTCTTTGATTAAAAATCAGGATTATGAAAATAGCTTGCATCAGATGGACCGACCCTTGCATTTTCTTTAAATTGGATAGACCTTCTAACCTAGAAGAATCATCGTTATTTTTCATCAATTTCATCTTTATCTTCGGTCTTTGAAACCAATTCATCTTCATCTTTATTCTCAACCATATTGTTGGTATCTTTTCTTGACAGGGTTTACGAAAAATGCCCATGGCAACATCCACGGATGATGTGGCTCTCGTGCTGGGAGCATCGCAATATCAGCTGCGAGTTTTCAATCTCAGTGGTGAAAAAGTCTGTGAAAAGGCCCACAGCAATGTCACCAAGCATTTCAGGTACCTAAAATGGAGGAATCCCCCACATATATAAGCTGTATGGATACTGGGCTTATGTAAGGGAGTTTACCCACCCCCAAAATAGCCAAAAATAAGGTTCTTTTGGTACCTCCATTTTAGGTTTACTGAAATTCTTTCGGTCGAATTTCTCGAGGGATGAGAGGTATTAGACCCCCGAAATTAAAGATTCTGAAGCCCCAGAAATGAAGGTTACCACCTTGAAAATGGAGTGACGTATTGGGAGGCATGGAAATGGGGCCCCCAAATGGTGGCGAAGAGCAAGGGAAATGGGGCCCCTTATTTTCAGGGAAACCTTGGTGAAATATTATAATTTGGCCAGATTATATGTGCAAAGGGTCTAAAGTACCTGTTTTTTTGTGGATGGTACTCCCAAGCCCTAATAGGAAATCCTTATAGCATATGTATATGTTTCACTCCGATTGGGTTGAGACAGTCTATCCCCCAAAAAAATATGGAAAACCATCGGAGTTTTTTTTACCGGGATTGGGATTGGGAGAGTTGATGCTTGGATTTGTTTTTAACGGTGATTTGTTTACTCATGATACCCGTTGATGGAAGAAATCTGGCTAACCACCTGGGATGTAAAAAACCCTGTAAATCATTGGATATTTCCCATATTAAGTGGTGATCGCAGGATTTCTGAACCATCAACTGTACCCATGGTAAATCACTATCTTTGACCACAATTTGGGAGAATATGTTTGGGTTATGTTTTTCAAGCAAGAATGGCCAAACAAATCCAAGTGTTTGATATGTTTCTAAAGTGGGGAGTCGTTGATCTGGAAATGATTGGACATAAGACTTTTTTGTTGGAAACCCAGGATGTTATAAAGTGGGTGTAAAAGTGAGTAGGATGGTATGAACCTACACTGTAGGATACATACAATATTTATGTATTTATATATGTTTATTTATGTATATATATATGTATATATAAATGTATATATACAACCACGATTTATACACTATGCGATTGTTGATGATACCTTGACCTGTCTACAGTTGTGTTTGTACCGTTGTATGTTGGCCAGAAGTCTTTGGCTAGTGACTCGTGACGATACGGCAGCGCTTGACCTACCGGTAAACCTTCATGTGATTCATAGTGAAGTTTGAAACTTTCAAGAAAACTTCCCAACTCATCCCAACTATGATTACGGTAATTCGAACTTATCAGAGGTCATTGGTTTTTTCGAGACGAATATATTTCAAAACCATCTCCCTTAAACCGAATAAAAGAACAAAGTGGTAGACCTGAAAACAACATGCAGACATACATACATACATACATACATACATACATACGTACATACATACATACATACATACATACATACAGACAGACAGACAGACATACATACATACAAACGTTTTATTTCCAACTAAGTTAGTTGTTGTTTGGTTTCTTTGGTTTTTGTTTCCATAGTTCAGGTCATATTATAGGCAAATGTGTTGCGTAGCGAGCTGGCGCCTCCACTCTCAGGAGTAGCAAAGTCACATGGAAAATGAGTTGTTTTTTGTTGCATGTTTCTAAGGAACCTGGGAACATGAAGGAACCTGGGAACATGGACTGATTTTGGGGAGTTGTTTGTTTTGGATGTTTCTTTAATTTGGCCATATGCCATGTGTTTTTCTTCTCCCCGACTGGAAAAGTCTTACTCTTTCTGGATGTCAAAGTTCACTTTTGACCCGATTTTTTGTATGGAAAAGATGTTCAAGTGCCAAGTGCTGCCAACTAAATAAAAAAGACCAACACACACACTTTCCACCAAAAGGATCTTCATTTATCGAAAACAAGGGGAAGAACATGGCAAGAAGAACTTGAAACATGTCAACAAACATAACCCACTGGGGCCCTGTCCTCCCCAAAAAGTTCGGTGGAGACTTGAAATATTCAAAAAACATGTAAAATGCAGGTGAAAGATCAAGTGCAGATGCTGTTGGTGCAAGATCTATTGGATACCTTAAGCAAAAGTATGGATATCTTACCCTGTAGGCGGTTCGGGGGCTTGGGTTCAAGGAAGTTTGGGAACAAAATCACAACTCCAAAGGATTCTGAGTTGTTTTTTTTCTCAAATGTTGTGGTGTTTACACCCCTGAAAACTAACATGACATTGGAAAATTCATGAAATTTCCCATGTTCAATAGGAAGTATACATCTTCAAATGGTGGATTTGCCATTGTCATCTCAGTTTTTTCGGGGGGTTAGTTGGAACTTCAAAAGTTCAAGACTTTGTTGTTGTTTTTTTTCACCCCGAAGCGATTCATTGCGGAAGATTGCCAGTTTGAGGTGACTATTCTTCATTTTTCCAACCAGCTAGTTGTCGTTTCTTTTTCCAGCTAGTTGTCGTTTCTTTTTCCAACCCAAGGTGGGTGACGTTTGATTCCCATGTCATCTACTTTCAGAAAGGTTTTTTTGAAGAGCCAACTTTGTTGTTTGCAAGTAGGCCCCTAGTTACCAGCGAACAACAAAGAGTTCTCAAGGTGTGCTAACTTCATTTCCACATGTTCACGTCCTCAGCAGTTACATATATATACATATATATATATATATTGCATTCATTATACTCCATCCTTCCGGGAGAAAAAGCCAATAAAGACACCATGTTTCATCCATCCCCCCCCCCAAAAAAAAAACAATCACCAAAACCACCCTGTCGCCGTAGCCGATCCGCCGTAGATTATCGCTCTTACACGATACCTTACCTCTACATCATCATCTTGATCAACCTCTGGAATCCTTTTGGCCACCTGCAGCAGATTTGGATCTCACAGTGCTGGTAGCAGCTGAAGATCCCAATCAACCAGTACAGGTTTCACCTGGAAGAATTGTAGAGATACAACGTACGGAAGGTGCAAGAAATCTGCAACTCACTGTGAGATTTGTACCTGGGAAATTACGTGCAGGAATGGTAGATACTTGGCCCGATCACCACAAACATATCTCCGTTTTTTTTGTGTTTTTGGATAAGGAGGAAAGGTTTGATGAAAGTTTTTTGGTGAAGGGATGGACTGGGAGAGTCGATCTTATTTGGATGTGTTTTTGTTTTGCCTCGGTTTTTTCCATGAAAAAGACATAGCAATCTTAGTGATCTTAGTGATCCGGGATGGAACGTGGCGATTCGAAGAGATATGTTATTTTTTTGTAGAGAGATGGATTAGTGTGATGAAATTAGATGATTAGATGAGGCTATTAGTTCGATTTTTTTCGGCTGGAATGTTCACGGATGAGACGACGGCAACGATTTAAAAAGAAATTGTAGACATTCGACAAGACAAGATCAGCGTTAGATACACCCCATAGCATCCATGTATGACAGATATATTCACCTACATTTACCATATGAATTATGCACATGTAGGTGACTATATCATACCTGCATGGTATGGGCACCAATTGCCGAAAGAAAACCTCGAAAACATGTTGTGATTTTCCCCTTTTGGGAAGTCTGGGATGTCTTGTTGTTTTTTTTGTTGCGCCTTAAAGGGATTCGGACTTGATAGGGAAATTTGGGGCTGGGACTTGCAACACCACTGGGGTTTGATGATTTAGATGATGCACCAAGCAAGTACTGTAGCCGGAGCGACATGAAACTGTATTTTAGACGAAAGTCAGAACTTTAGGGTAGTGTCTTCTCTGTGTTTGTTCTTGTTCTTGTTCTTGTTCTTGTTCTTGTTGTTGTTGTTGTTGTTGTTGTTGTTGTCGTTGTCGTTGTCGTTGTCGTTGTCGTTGTCGTTGTCGCTGTCGCTGTCGTTGTCGTCGTTGTTGGTGATTCTGATGTTGAACGTAATGGTGATGGTGATCCATCATGGAGAATCAGAATATCCCAGCCTTTTTGGGGAAACTACCACTCCGTGTATTGCCTGCCCCTTTGAGAAACCCTGAGGATAGGATTCGACATGCGATTGTCCTTGAGATGCCAGGACTTCTGGAAAAATCCTCTGAGGAAAGCGTCGCAACTGGATTGCTTGATGCAAAACAAAAACCGGCGTTTTTTTTTTGACAAAACCATCTCCCCACTGAAACTAACATTTTCGCACCTGAAAATCAATGGTTGAAGATAAATTTCATTGCGGGATGGCCTGTTTTCAGGGGCTATCTTAGCTTCAGGGAGGGTCCCGGGTCCTGTGTTTTTTTTGTTCATCCTGAGTTTTACGAGAGAAATTTCCTAATCTTCAGCGTGGTCTTCCCATGGGTTGCCATATGTATTTCTCAGATATTTTTTTTCACCCAAAAAGGAGAGGCGATACCTTTTCCAAATCATCTCTTTTTTGGGGTTCCAGCAGGGGTGTAGTTCTTGTCTAGGTGGTGATTTCATTTTTTTCATGTTCATCATTCATTTGGGGAAATGATCCAATTTGAATCTTTTTCAGATGGGGTTGAAACCACCAACTATACTAGTAGGTTTCTTAGGAAATTCGGTATAGCTAACAGCGATTGAGGTTGGTTCCAGATGATGAGAGGCTTCCTCATCCATCAGGGATATTACAGATATGATGCCAATGATTGTGCCAGAAAAACCGATGACATATCCCACCAAACGGGAAAAAGGAACATCACATCATCATTCCATCCACCTTTCATTTTGAGTTCCCCCGCCCTTGGTGTAGTTCTTGGTTTGGTCAGAAAAACCAACTACAGGAAGTCTTCGATGCGGAAGATACGACCGATGTGCAGATGGAGATGCCAGTTCCTTCAGGTTTTCTCCCCATGGGCTTTCCTGAATTGGCCATGCAACTTGAAACGAAGTTTGTCACCCCGAAAATGGTGGTGGTGTTTACCAGGGGAAATCCGGAGCCCCAAAAAAATGCCATGAATTTTTATAGCTTTAGCTTGGATTTGTTTTGCTGATTTTTTACTTTCTATCATAGATCATCATCATTAAACTACACTCCGGTAAACTAATATAGCAATGGAAAATGGACCCTTTGAAGATGTATTTCCTATTGAAAATTGGGATATTCCATTGCTATGTTAGTTTACCAGAGGGTACCATTTGGGAGCATATGTTTGGGTCACTTTTTCCAATCCGCATCTGAAGTAAATCCAAGTTTTGTAGGTCCGCAGAACACTTGCAAAAAAGGGATCATGAAGAACAGTACACTAAGCAAACACGGAATTGTTTCCCCCAAAAAAAACAAACAAACAAACTAAACAAACAAACAAACAAACTACCAAACTAAACAAACAAACAAACTACCAAACTAACAAACTAACAAACAAACTACCAAACTAAACAAACAAACTAAACAAACAAACAAACAAACAAGCAAACTAAAACAAACAAAACAAACAAAACAAACAAAACAAACAAACAAACAAACAAATAAAAAAACAAACAAGCAAAAAACAACCTTTTCATTGCCATGGGCCATGTCTTTGTTGCCTGAAAGATCACCCCTCTACTGGAGAGCAGTTGATCCCCCAAAGGAGTTGATCCGAGAAGTCAAAGAACTGTGTTTTATTGGGTTTTTTGGTCGGTGAGGTAGCATTAAGAAAATCAAAACAACAAGAGATCATTGATTAGACCAAATAGATATTCCAATACCGTTTTTTAATGTATCTCATTATATTTATGTATATATATATATATATGTTGATATTTATACGTATTATGTATTCGTATTTCATGATATTGCGGAGATGGTTTCATCCCTCTCCTTTAAGGTTTTTTTTTTTAATGGAAAAGAATAGAACTTACCGAAGAGAAAAGATCTCCAACGTATGGATGCACAAAAATAAACTGCTCCACGTCCAGAGAAGCCTCCTGGAAACGATCACGAAAAAACCCCTTCCCTTTTATCACATTTTTGAGTCGATGATTTTCCTTTTCGAGTTTGGTGGGATATATATGGGTGTTTCCAAAAATAGGGGTACTGTACCCCAAAATGGATGGTTTATAATGGAAAACCCTATTAAAGTGGATGATTCGGGGGTACCACCATTTTTGGAAACACCTATATGTATATATAGATATTATGATATATGTTATAACCCCAGTTACCTATTTTTAAGGCCATTTATAGGGGTTTATAACCCCATTTATAACAGGGTGGATGGTTTTTCTCTCCAAAAAACGGCGCCATCCGGCAGGCATTTCAGCACGTTGAAGGTCGACACCTATGTATTGCAAGGTGAGCAGTAGCAGTTCATCCTGAGTGATTTGCTGTATAGAGGATTATTAAGGTGTTTAATAGGGACTATATATAATTTAATAGGGTTGATGGTCATTGATGGTTTAGGGACTATTTATGTATATGGATTATTTTTGTTTCCATTTATACATTAGAGATTCTTTCTATCAAAGCTTTTCTTTTCAGAATCCCGTTCTTAACTTTTCCAACCCGTATTTCATGGGATTCATACCAGTTCTTTTCGCTGGGTTTTCCTAACTTGCTTTGAGGTGGTTTCTTTTTACGTCATGCGTCGTCTTCTAGCGTGATGCTTCAACGGGCAAAGCCTAAAGGTCTTTGCTTGTTGTGCCTATTGCTGTTGATGCAGTGGAGCATCCAATGGGTTACTTGGATCAAAATCCTAGTGGTGAGCAATGAACAAAAAGAGCCCCTGGCTGGTTGTTGAGGGGATTTGTTTGGGATGATTATACTACCCAGTTATGTTGGGATTGTTATTAACCATTATAAGAATTTCTATTAAACAACCAGGATTCAATGGAAAGTAAGAGTTTTTGTTTATCCGCAGCTCACTTGACAATGAGGTTTCATGTTTGTTTTTTTGTGCTTGTAGGTGTTAGTGGTTGTTTTCTTTTCAAGAAAAACAACACATGTTTTGTTTTTGACATGTTTAAAGGTATTTGGTTGGTATATTAAGGCCAGTATAGCAACACATTCTTGTTGAAAAGACCATTTCAAGAATAGCCCTCGAACTCCCAGGGTTGTTTTAATGAACAATTTGACCAGATGTTTTTTTTTTCCCGTGCTTTTTCTTTGCCAGAAAGACGATACTTCCAACTGTCAACTCCTCGATCCATATTTCGTCGTCTGAGGTGAGTTTGTTTTCTGCTTTCTCTTTAGCTATCAGTGCTGGGATTGCAGGATCCTATTGGCAATGTGCCATCCTGGCTATCACACTATGGTTTCCCAGTTTTGTTTGGGCTTATAGGTATCACTGCTTTTTGCTGAATCGCAAATATGTGTCCTGTCCATGATTTGAGCGAAACAGAAATCTCCGGTGCTTCCTCAACCTTTTTCAACTTTGAGATTAAGTTATTCTTCAATTATAGAAAGCCAATATACCTTCAAAATATACTTTGATGACATTGAAGGTATCTTTTGAACCGATTTTTCAACAGATAATTTTTCCAAAAAATAACTTCAAAATACCTTCAACCACCAGGCAGTTTTTCATTGTTTTACATTTGTGAAACTTGTTGGACACTTGATAAAACAACTCGAATTCTTCGATGTTTTGCACACCCCAAAGGATGGGAAATCTGGAATGTTGAAGTGTTGAGTCATCATAAGATTACCCTCCAGGGAACTGTATCCCATCCCCCCATACCTTAGGAAAGCCGGAAAATCATCTTCAAACGTGCCTTGGGAAAAAGGATATGTTATTTCCCAGGAGGGTACTGTATCCCCTACTTCCCAGGAGGGTATCCCCTACTTCAGCAGTTTTTTCTTGTTCATCTCAAATTCGTATCAACGTTCATTACACTCTGGTAAACTGACATAGCAATGAACAAGGTAACAAAACACCGGTTCAATGCAAAAAATCAACAATGCAAACCAACAGCAACAAAAATCAACCAAACCCTAAGGTCGGTGTAGCTTCATTTATATGTATTATTCTCCTACCATTGCTCTGGTGTTGTGGTGTCATTTGGTTGTGGCTCCCATTGTTGGCACCTTTGGTCTCTGTTTTGGTGTCCATGGAAATGGCTCGAGACTTGGGCGGTCGTGTTTTTTGTTGTTGGAGAAAAAGCTGTATATAAAACACGGGGGTAAAACACGACACGTTCCGTCCTTTTTTTAATGGGTTTAAACTATAAAAAAAATCGGAGCAAGTGTTTTGGTGGGGTGAAATTTCCAAGTTTTTGTTTTTTTGATATATAAAGGCCATCAAAAAAAAGGAAGGGAGACACATTTACAAAGCCAGAATCTTTCCAACATGGAGAATGATTAGGCAAGCATCAACCTTAGTTTTATTGAAAGATTCAGTCGTTGAATTTTGTTGGGGATGGTTTTCTTGGCCATGGGATTCGCGGGGGAAGCATTTCGGGAGCAACCAAAAAATTGGTTCAATAAGCATCCTGTAAGCAAGCTAATCTTCGATAACATGGAAAATGCAAGTCTGCAAAAGATGATAAATAGTATTCTGCTGCTGGTGGTGCTTTTAATAGTGGTACCAAGGAAATGTTGAATCCATCAAAAACTGAATAGGACCGAATCCCAACGGACCCCTAAGTAAGTTGCGATTGAGCTATAGGATACTCAGGTTTTTTCGGGGTCCGTTCAGTGGGTCCTGTTGGAGATTTCTTGGATTGAAGTTCCTTTTTTAGAGAAAATACGTCCCGCAGGTAGAAACTTCAAGATCCATGTCAACTTTTGATGACTCAAAATCATTCACACACTGAACTGAACCAATAATCTCTAGCTGGGAAAAATCATCAAACAGAAGTTTTCGAAATCGATTTGTTTAGAGGCAAAAAAAGGAAGAAACTAAGGAAAATGTTTCCTTCTACTTTTGGCAGTTCGCGGGTGTCCTATCGGTGAGCCAGCCTATCCCTTGCAGAACGACACGCAGTTGCAAGGGAAATCCTGTTTTCTGCTGGTTAAGCTTAATGTCCCGTCGACATTCATGAGACCATGGCCCATATTCGCAAAAAAGGTGACCATTTGGTAGGGCTCTGGTAAGATCCTTTTGAGGGTACTTAGATTTTGCCATTGAATCAGACAAAAGTATGATAGCATGTTGATTTGTTTCAATCATTTTCAATTTCAGTGCCAAATCTTTTTTTTGTGCAGATTTGTTGCCGTTGAAAAATTAGGAGATATGGGCAGAATACGAAGTCTACATGCGTCATGTTCTCTTGTGTGGTGATTTTCCACGTATCCTTATTCTGTGCATTGCCATGTGGGGCTTGCACCATTGGACACCCGTTTGGGATGGAAGTGACCTGACAAAAAATCCAAAGCTTCAGGGCCTTTGGATGAAACGGAAACAAAGCCTGGAGTTTTTTAAAACAAAACCCAGGATTGATCCTGGTATTAGGTACTGTGATATATATAAAACCCTAAGAATCATGGGATCTCAAGTCACTAGTGCTTTGGAGATCCAAAAGAACCCTGCAAAAAACATATCCAAACCCAACCCCTGTTTTTTTTGAGGGTCCAGTGATTCTTAGGGAATATACATGTTTACCCGTAAAAGAAGCAGAGAAATGTAGGAATCCATAGACTTTACCTGCATTCGATATTTATGGATATGTTTGGATGGAACAAGACAAATGGCAGGTTTTTTTTGTTTCAGGCAGCTGATCTTCCTCAGGATTTCCCGGTGAGGAAGAGAAGATTCCCATGGATTTTTGTTTGCCTGGACACACGACGAGTGTTTCCCCCTTTATGAAGAAGCCAATCGGTGGTGGTTGAAACAATATTTTCTATGTTCACCCTTGGGGGAAGATTCCCATTTTGACTAATATTTTTTCAAATGGATCGAAACCATGAATTAGAAACATAGTGACGAGGAATTGGAAATCTTCTTGCAAAAAACACTTTGAAATTACATTGATTTAAAAAGACATGAAAACTTTCCCAATTTTCAAATCAACCCACCAGCTTCTTCCATCCAAGTGACCCAACTTCATCACCCTTCAGTGGAGGTCACTTAAAACCGCCCATGAAAAGGTCACGAATAAAACCGCCCCGAGAAAGGTCACAACCGGAAGAACCTGGCACATATAGTTTCCTTCCAAAATTCCTGGAGTCGATGAATCCATGAATCCGATGTAAACACATTTCTGTTCTTCAGATTTTTTTGTTTGGTGGTGCAGATAGCCATAAATAGATTCCGATAAATGATAAAGATTCGATTCATATCGCATATATAGCATATGGCATGTTGCATTCTGAACATCTTAAGATTATATACTTATGTTCCATTTGACACACCATGTTCAAGATCATTTCAAGATCATTTGACTTTTATCATGGGAATCTAAGGGTTTACCCCCCACCCCACTCCAATGCCACCTAGGACCTAACCCAACCCCCCAGGAAATGTTCGCCTCCTGAATTGTCTGATGCGTTTCATCTCATGCCAAGGTTGGTTCTTGGAAATCTTCACCTTTGCCAGTGCCTAGGTGGCAGGCTTGAAACCATATAGATTTTTTTTTGAGGATTTTTATACCCCGAATGTTTTTTGGGGGAAATGTTCGATCGAAAATTTGACTTGTGGTTCAACCACACAGGTGCTATGTTATCTCTTCTTCATAGCTGTTTACCTTACAGATGTGCTATGTACAGACGAGCCTGGTCTTATTTCGATGAAGTCATCATGGAATTGGTATCCGATTGACGGATAATATTTTTAACCATCCCAAAGTCGGTGGTAGTCACGACATCGTCCGGGAACTCACGCGACATCGCGGAAACGCGGAATCTGGAAAGAAAAGAGGTGAATAAACAGCAGGGCGTTTCGGGGATGAAGGTCGAAGTCGGTGTCTCTTGGTGGTAAGATTTGGGAGGTTTTTGTTTCGCCAAAATCACAAGAAAAAAACACGGATCCCAATCAATAATAAAGGCCTTTAGACAAAAAAACAGCCCCCCAAAAAGTCATAAAAAACCACCTTCTCGATAGGTGTTTGTTCATTTAAGTGATATGTATATTTTGCATCGTTGCCTAAATCAACGATTCTGGAGTTTCACTGTTGAATCATCACCTTCAAACAGCCTTCAGAATCCAAAGAATCCGAAGGATTCAAAGATAGTTCAAGATATCACAGCACATGGGTGTTTCCAAAAATAGGAGTACCCCCAAATCATCCATTTTAATATGGTTTTCCATCATAAACCATCCATTTTGGGGTACCACTATTTTAGGAAACCCCCAGATAGTTGAAGATATCACAACACATAAACCAACCCGGGTGGTGGCAACTCAAATATGTTTTTATTTTCATCCCCTACCTTGGGGAAATGATCCTATTTTGACTAATGACTAATATATTTCAAAATGGGTTAGAAACCACCAACTAGCAACCTCCTCACCCCAGAAAAAAAATACATCTGGAGTGTTTTTTGAATCATCCCACAATGATTGCTCCGGGGAACCAGGGGTTTTGAGTTGTGTTTGTGAAATGATGAGCGATTTGTTACATTTTTTTCACATTGGCTTCCCCTCCAAAATCCAAGCATGAATACATTAATCAATCGCAATCTGAAAACACAAAAACAGGTGTTCTCAAGAATCTCCATTATTCAAATCTATGTTGGTTTTTTGCTGTCCGAATATTTGGAGAATGACATGGCAAGCTTCCCGTCATACCCAGCCTCCGCTGATAGACATGAACCGCTTGGGAAGGTTCCCTCAGGTAATTTAAAATGTGGTGAATGCAAGGGAAATCGACGCCAAAAAATGTCGGGCAAATTTTTGGGTTGGTGACGTTTGTTTACCGAAATCTAATTTCCAATAATTCTCGAATAGCAATCCCAACACTCATCCGAAAAAATGATCCCCCATGTTTTTTTCAAACAATAATTGCCAAGGATTGGTGAAGTCCATCATGAAAGTAACAAATTGCCCAAATTGCCAAAATAATATTCCAAAACTATCGCAATGTTTGTCAAAGAACAATTGCCAGCAGCAGTATTTCTAGCAGTAGTATCATCAGTAGTAGTTCTCAGATTTATATATATCAAATATTCCAATGTTTCTCCAATATCAATTGCCAAATATTGCCAATACCTGGTACTATTTCTCAGATTTTTCCCCAGGTGAAAAGGTCCATCCCTCTCTCTCCTCACAGGTTACGTCAGCAGGTGACTCCGTTGACGGCGGTGGCATGGCCAATGGGACCCAGTGGATGGCGACACTTTGATGATCGCACATGTCGCTGGGCAAGTTATAAACGACGTTTTCGGGCGAGGTCACCCTTTGATCTGTGGTGGAAAAGTGTGGGAATCGGCCCCAAAATGCCGTGAAAAATCAGGTTTAGGAGTTATACGAATTTACCCAGATGTAGCCTTGTTGCTGGCATCTTAAGGTACGGGCCATGACGGATCCATGGGAATGGTATATTTACTGATCCATGAATGGCGGACAAGAAATGATGCTAAGTGTGTAGGTAAATATTCCAGTCCCATGGATTTTTTGGGTAAGGTATGTTTTGGCTGTATTTTCTTGTTGATATTTTCTTTGGGATGCTTGAGAGTCTGCCACCCCTTTTAGGATTCACCAGGGATTCTGCCACATGTGTTTTTTTTTGTGAAGGCAGTTCTGATGTTTTTGTTGTTGTAAGTTGCTCAGGTGTGAACTCTATATCCCTCAAGAAAGGATATGAAACAGGATGTGGCAAAGAAAATGTCATACATGGAGCATGTGGGATAATTTTGGAAAATTTGGGTCTGAATTCAAAGAACACGGTATTTTTTTATCGTCCCCAAACTCATAGGATCCATGTATGGTATATTTACCTACATGAATAGGTGATTTTTTAATGGTAAATGTAGGTAAAGATATCATACATGGATCCTGTGGGAAATGGAGTATTTTTGGTTTGGTTCACCCAACAATGACGACAAAAGAAGACAGTGAAGAATTTAGGGAGCGTTTAGCCAGTTCGAAGGGGACAAAAAGACCCCAGAATTTTCCAATGATTTACCCACCAGTTTTAACTACCATCTCAGACAATGACCTGGGGGGCCATCTTTGTAACCAAGATGGCTCTTGGCAGTGACATGGTACAAATTCCTTAGATGCACCCAAAGCTCTGGTTTGACAACAGCAACAGATGCGGAAATCTTCCTAGGGGAAGTACATTTTTTTTGTGAACCCTGTTTTTTTGTTGACAGTTTTTAGGTCAAACAACAAGCTCAGGTGAAGTTCACAGGTCTTTTTTGGGTGTTTCGTTAAGGACATCAATTAGGTGACACGTCACACCCACCGTTGTGTGGGCAGGATGCCACTAGGAAAAGGGGAAGTTCAAGATGTTTGTTCCTAAAAAGTTCAATCATCCTGGTGCCATGATGTACAAGTGTACCTTTTACCATCTATTGTCTACAAAACCATGCGGTTTCCTCCAATGAGTCAGGAGAAATAGCTAAGATATTGCTACGTTTGCAATGGTTAGCCGGTTTGAGTTGTTGAAAGTTGCTGAGAATTGGGAGCCCCACCTTTTCGACAAAGATTTCTGGCAAAAATAATCCACCTTCATGACTTGTGCCTCATAATTTGCTACATCAAGTCAATCAATTGATTGCAAAATTTCTGGAATCAAATCACTTTTGACTATATGATTTGAACCATGTTTTGTTTCTAGAGTCAAAGATGTTCAACTTTTTGTTCAAACTAGTTGATTCAACTATATTCGTTTGATCAAAGAGGATTCGCATGCCATGTTGGAACCAATGGTCCTTCGCATTCCTCTAGTTGAGTCGTGAACTCTACCAGCCAAGATAGCACCTTCCACCCTTTTAAAGAAACCGCATCGATCATGCCGCAGGTAACATGTGGGTCCCAACAAACCTGTTTCATATCTTTGTTCTCAAAAAACAGAGATCTATGATATCTGTGATTTGCCATGGTGGGGGCATCCTTATAACGAAAGATCGATGTTCCATTTCAGGACCAGCTATTCTTGATGGTTCAGAAATCCCTCCATCACCTGACAAGTATGAAAACCTGTAAATCATGGGATATGGAACTCATATCAACTCGGCATTTTTTCGCATTTCCAAAAACCCATCAATGATGTAAAGTTGATAAAGCTGCCATCCTCTTAAAGAAAAAACCTGAAGGTTACTGATGGTTTTCCAGAACCTCTGCAGCCCTTCGTTAAGGTCAACTTGGGCCCAAAAATGCTTCGAGTCCGCCGAAAAGCTCCAAGGTTTGTCTGTCCGTGGAGGGTGTTTCCGTGGTTGCAGGCTTTTCCATACCATCCATGGATTGTGGTATATTTACCTACATTTTGGTTGATTTTCTAGGTGGTGGTTTCAAACAGTATTGGTTTTTTACCCTATTTGGGGAAGTGTTCCAACTCGACCAATACTTTTCAAATGGGTTGAAGCCACCAACTAGTTTTTCATGGGAAACGTTGGTAAATATACCAAACCAATGGATGGTATGGGTTTGGTTTTTGTTTGTTGTTTTATTTTTATTCGGGACCAAAAAAAAGACAGTAAGAAAAAGAAAAACACGAGAACTCTAGATAGTTGTTTCTTTCATGCAGGATGTGTTCTTTTTTTCAACAAAAAATCAAAGTTTGACGTTTTTTTCCAAGTGGGTGAGTTGAAACCACCAATTAGATAGAGTTTGATTGTTGGCCGAGTGTTTGTTGTTACTCGTTACTTTGGCTCCCAGAAATGAAAAAATCCTAGCGACAATTTGATTCTACAGTGCCCACCGATTCCTCAGCTCGAGGCGGAAAAATCCTGCTGGAACATAGGAAAACTAAGTGCCCAAGTTTGGAGATCCAGGGGTCTTTCTTGTCTAAGAATTTTCCGAAACCCAGACCCCTGGAGCATTACCAAAACGATCCCCAACCAACATGTTTATGTTTCGGACTTCGTTTCATTTGAGGGGTGACCCCGGGGATGCTCCAGGGGTATGTTGGGCTTCCCTTAGATATTTTCGAATATTTTGAGTAACTTTGTCCTATTTTCTCAGTAACTTTTGGGTTTATATATAAAAAAACACGGTTCTTTACAGGGCCCAACCCAACGTAACAGGCAAAGGTCAACCCACCGAACCCCACCTTCCCACCACCTGTCGGAATGCTGCCCACCGGACCCACAGGTCACTGGCAAGGCCACCTTGGAATGTTGGGATGGCCTCAATGGAGGTCGACCCGAGGTGCCTAACGCCGTTGGCTGTTGGCTGATACCCATGGGATTCCCATGGGATTTTTCATAGGGAACCCACGATGTTTGACCTTCATTTTTAAGGGGTAGTTATAACCGTTATTTACTAACCCATATATTGGGTTTTTTTTTTTTAACCTTCATGGATTTCATGGTTTTTTGGGGTCCAAGGGTATGGAATGTATACTTGCATGATTTAGGTTGATTTACATATTGGGATCCTGGAAGGAAGTTCTGGCGACTTCTTGTTGTGATTTTTGTTACTCCTTGTTTTGAGGGACGGCCATCCGGATTGGTGTGTTTATTTGTCTATTTTGTGTTTGGGGGGGGGGGGGGTGAGTGATGGAATTCTAGGGGGTGGTTTCAAACATTTTTAATTTTGATTGAGGTTTTTTTGTTTGATACCCATGGCCCATGGGAGTGGAAGATTTACCTACTTGATTTATAAATTTATGTTGATTTTTATGGCAAAATGTAGGTAAATACAAATACATGGATCCTTTGGGATATATCTGTACTTGGACTTTTTGTTTGGGTGATTTTTTTTTGGGATTGTACCAATGGGATTCCACCTGTTAGGAGAACATTCCAAACATCTCAAGCAAATCCAGCTATGAAATGATCGAAAATTAAGGGCTGGAACCTAAACTTAAGTGAGCTTTTGGAAGGATGATGTTCCTTTTTGAATTTTTGGTTGAGAAGATTAGGTTTCGGCAGGTGGGGTTTTCCTGGAAGGAAGTTCTGGCGACTTCTTGTTGTGTTTTTTGTTACTCCTTGTTTTGAGGGACGGCCATCCGGATTGGTTTGTTTATTTGTCTATTTTGTGTTTGGAGGGGGGTGAGTGATGGAGTTGGTTTCAGATTTTGGTTCTACTATTAGTTAGACTTACCTTGTGTGATGTGAGGTGTCGCTTGACAACGCTTCCAGGTTTTTTGTTCTCCACCTCAAAAAGATGGATAACCATCCCACCAAAAACACATTTCCCCAAAAACCATTTTAAAAGGAATTGAATCAGCTTCCAAACACTATGTCACTATTTTTTCACGGGACATATTAGTTTATTATTATTTTTTCCGGAGGGGGTAAATCAGGTGGTCCCAAACCGTCGGTCATTGGAAATAGACCAATCGCAGCGAATTGGCAAAGTTTTGGTTATTTGATGCACGTCTCAGCACCCCAAATCATCCCATTTTTGATCGGGAAAAATTCCATGAAAAATAAACCCAACTCCATTTTTTGGGGGTGTTTAGCTTCTTTCCCCCCTATTTTTGTGGAAATTTGGTTCCGTCTTTTTGTCGCTGCCTCCTCCGTTGGTGAAAACGACTTTTGAGAGGCCTGGTATTTGGCATGTTGCAACATGGGTTTCGCCAACTGCTGGAGTGATGACTACACTCCTGAACGTTGTTGCCCATGGCCACCCCAAACACCAGCACCAGGCAGTGGAATCGATCTCGTTTTTTTTTGGGGTGAAAAAACACCGGGTGGGTTACGGTTTGTTCGGGCTGAAGCAACTTGATGATGTAAACACTTGGGAGAGTTGAATTTCGGAAGGTTTGAGGGAATGATCTGATTTTTTGGTATTAATTTTGTTTCATGTCAAAACAAGACATTTTCAAATGATAACATGCATGTGTGAGAATGACAAAGCAAAAACACCAAAGCGATCTCGACGCGATCAAGACTCAGCATCGGGCCGATATCAAGACGCGATCAAGACCCAGCACCAACGGGACAAAAACCAGTGGGAAAAAAGCTTAGCTTCAGTGAAGGACGATGTGACGGTCTCTTTGAGGAAAGCCCACGAGAAGCAGTTGCGAATTTGAGGGCGACATGAGCAGAGCCAGAGCCAACCGAAGAAGTGACGAGAGGCTCCAGGACCTTCGAGTGGAAGAAACGCTACGAAGAAAAGATTTAAGGGATGGGTGTTTTTTTTGGATATTTTACCTTGATGCAATTTCATTTACAAGAACAAGCTGTACTTAACCTTTCGGGAAGTCAATTTTGACCATACAAAATTTCCGGTGATCGTCTCTAATAGGATTTTCAGGTTCAGGTAAACATCTTGTTGTCGTTGGTTTTTGTTACCAGTGGAAACAAGTCATATGGATTGTTAAATACAACATCAAACAAACATGACAAGTGAACAGGTTTTTCCAAACCACTACACAATTGGTGAATAGGAACGTGCAAAAAGTAGTTGATAAAAAAGAGCATCACGAAAACAAATTAATTTGTATGAGATGGACTAAAGGTTTTGTTTGGTCGCAACACAAGTGATATGACATGTGTTTTTTTTGAATTAAAAAGGGGGTGGTTGGCTGGAGATAGCCTCCTGGGAACTAACCTTTTTTTTCCCTTCCCAACAACATGGAGGGAGGGAGTTTTTTTATGTTTTTTCGGCGAACTTACTTACTCGTTTGGCGCATCTTCGAAAATCCCCTGTCAAGCAGACATGGCCGGTTCGGCTTCTATTGAAATGATTTTGGTTCAAAGACTAGCCGCTATCTCTTGGGGTCCTCCAAGAATTGTTGATCTACATATTCATATGATCTATAAAAAGTACCCTGGGAACTAACTAAAATCTGTTCCCAAAACACTTTTGATGATTTTCCTTTTCCCGTTTGCTGGGATATGTTTTCTCGTTTTATTGGAGGGCAATTTTTATACAACTGATATATGGATGTTTCCGAAAATCGTGGTACCCCCAAATCATCCATTTTAATAGGGTTTTCCATTATAAACCATCCATTTTGGGGTACCCCTATTTTAGGAAACCTTCATATATAATCCACCTCTTCCACCTCGTTCCCTCGCGAGTTCCAACATCCTTGCCTCAGATCCTCCTTTGGGTTTAGATGTGCTGCAAGAGTTCTTAAATTTCTCAGAGAACGAAGTGCAGTTTCTTGGATGAGGTGTTTCAGGTTGGTGGGTGGTGGCAACTCAAATATTTTTTATTTTCATCCCGATCCCTGGGGAAATGATCCAATTTGACTAATATTTTTGCAAATGGGTTGAAACCACCAACCAGTGGTTTTGGGTGTGTGAAGTAAATGACCCCCAATGATTGAAATTCCGGATATTTGTCATAGAGTCAAAAATTTCAAAATTTAATACCTTACATCGATTTCCAAGTGCAACAAAAAAAATCACTTACAGATCCTTACCCATGACTATATGAACTGTCTCAAGCTGTTGATTGGGAGTTTTGTCGCGTTGTTTGCAACACGAAGTTGGTTGGGTAGAATATGTTTGTTTTCCCCAAGTGGATGATGATGGATGATGTATATATGGGTGTTTCCTTCAATGGTGGGACCTCCAAAACACCCCAAAATGATCATTTTTAGATATTTTCAGTAGGAAAACCCATGGTTGTTGGGTACCACCATTTTAGGAAACCCCCATATATGTGTTCGAAAAGTTTTGAATGCATAATGGCGATGAACTTGATGCTTTTGCAGAGCCATTAAGCAGGGGAAGCAGCTGGATTTCAACCGGGGAGTGTTTCAATATTATGAAGCCAATGGTGAATAAAAGTCATGTTTTATCCACAGCAAATCAAATAAAGTTGTGCGTCATGTTTGACTTATACTGGTCTTCAGGTTTTCGAAGTCACGCAGTAATTACAGAGTGACTTGTGTGATAGTCACTATCATGAGAACCCACTTTTCCTTCATTTTTAGGGGTTATTTCACCCATATTTTGGGAGTGTCAAAACCTTCAAAACCTTCATTTTTCATGGGCACTTGGGGTCCAAGGCTATACTGACTTAAGGGGTACCTCGGGGTTCACCGTGAACAAAGTTGCATGCTTGGAATATAGCTCTGGAATCAAAAACATGCGTTTTGAATAAGGATATCCAGGGGGTCAATTGGATTTCCAAAATGCATTTTAAATACCCCAAATCAAAATTTGAATTACTCTTGTTTTGGCTGGTCACTCAGTGTATGTGGTTAGCAGAGTTTCAGTTATCAAGAGAATGCTCAGGATGCTCACTCCCAAGATTGCTGCAAACATAGCCAAAAAAATGTGTGAACATCATGAATTTCCACTTGAGTCATGTTCCATGTAGGTAAGACATGTAAAGGGTCTTTGAGTTTGGTAGGAATAGTTGATATCATCATCATCATCATCATCATCATCATCATCATCATCATCATCATTCCTTATTGCACCCTCCCCCCACAAACAACAATCAACAACCGACCCTGTCAACCAAGATTCACGCCTTTGAAAAAATGCAAGGCTCTTCTTGGCCGCTTTGAAGGACTCTGGTGGCCACCCAACGGGCGGTTCACGTCTCTTGTGCTTGGCACCCAAAGATTGTGCCAAGGAAGCGTCGCTTGGCGGCCGCGTTTAAGGCTTGGTCAACCCCAAAGTTGTCATGGAGGTTTTTGGATGGTGAAGAGATTGATGTGTTCCGGATTTTGATCAATTGGGTGATGATTCGTTTAGGTTTCAAAATGTTAATTTTCCGGAGGTGTTTGTTGTTTTTTGTAAGCAAAGCTGAAACGGTACGGACAATAGAAAAAACAAAACAAACAATGGCGATGATGATATGGCAAAGTCAAAGTGGATGGATTTATGATGATGATGATGATGATGATGATGATGATGATGATGATGATGATGATGATGATGGTGATGGTGATGGTGATG
>DF240363.1:10000-63444 GCA_000507305.1 Breviolum minutum Mf 1.05b.01 | reverse complement strand
GATGGTGATGGTGATGGTGATGGTGATGGTGATGGTGCTGCTGCTGCTGATGATGCTGCTGATGATGATGATGATGATGATGATGATGATGATGATGATGATGAGAAATGATGCATTTTGCATTTTTCATGATGCAAGATGATTTACAAACCTTGATAACTTGGCACTTTTTGATTGTTCCGTTCCCAAGTCATAACACCGGGCCACGTCGAAACCTTCCGAACCCTCTACACCACCGAGGTTTGCTCGACTTTTTTTTGGATTTTGGCATCAGAAACTTCTTCCTTTAAGGCATCCATGGTTGGTGAACCACGAGGTTCCGCACCGCCGTTGAATTGCCGTCAGGTTTGTTTGACTGTTGAAATGGTGGCAAAATTGGAGGTGTTTTTTTTTCGGTGGATGCGTGGATGGATGCATGGATGGAGGGTTGGATGGACACACCCGGAACCCAATTCTCACGGGTTTTTTTGTGGGTTCCAGCCGTTTGGTTTTCCTTGAAGGTACTGTACCCCACCCTGGAGATTTCATAGATTTAATATGCCAAAAAAAAAACGATGCCATAGTGGAAAGGAGATACATTTTCCATCATTTTCCAGACTAACATTTTTGGTATCCAGTTTCAACTTTTGGGGTTGTAGCTGTTGATGGTTCAGAAATCCCATTCCCAACCACCTGGGGTGGTGCTTAAACCCGTAAATGATGAGATTTCAACTACCACCGCAACTGGGTTTTCTCCCCGGATTTCTGAACCATCAAGAAGTACGGGAGTTCACTGAAACTTTTTTTTGTTGCCCAACATGGCCATATCCTTTAAAGGTTTGCTTGGCGACAATGCTCGAAACAAAAGTTACAAAAATATCTTCTCCCAAATCCCATATGCTCCATGGGAATTATAGATGTTTACCTACATTTACCATCAATTTATGGTAAAAATATAGTTACTGCCTGGAACTCCAAACAACCTGTTTCTTTTGGTTGTTTCAATTGGATGATTCCAAATCATTACATAAAAAATGGTTGTTTCACCAAACATCCATTAAAAAATGGTTGTTTCGGGTACCAGGTGTAATTATATATATATATATATATATTCCAGTCCCATTCCCTTGGGAAATGGTGTGGTCCCGTCTCTTTCCCATTTCGGGCATGGGGATGTTTTTTTCACGGTCGGATGGATCTCACTCCAGGAAGACCAGCTTTCTGGAGTGAATCTCATCTTAAGATCCACCAATCAAGGACAATATCCTCAAGGCGAACCAAAACAAAAAAAGGGAAAAAAACCACGGGAGGAACATGGATTTTTTGTTGACCAAAAGGGCGGATAGATTGCCGGATGTTGAGTTAGATGTCCAAGATTTTTGAGAATTATAGTTGTAGATATGGGAGAACGGGCTTTGTTAATGAGCAATGAGAAAAACATGGTTGTTTAGGCTTTTTAGGGGATTATACTACACATTTTAAATCCGGGGATTATAAACCATTGACAAGGAAATGCCATATGAAACAACCAAGATTTAATTCGGAAAGTTATCCGGTCCGGCCAGGTTTTTTTTCGTGGCTGAAATAATGGATACAAACATGTTCGTTGGATCCACCACAGTTCTCGTTTTCCATGAAACATATGGTGAATATGTGTGAGTGGATTTCCCTTATGCTTACCCTCCCTCCCTTCGAAAAAATCCGGCAAACCTTCAGCTGGGTCCAGCTGAAAATGATGGCAAATTCCCATGCCAAAGATCCGAATTTGAATCGACCCTCCTTTTTTTCGGGGAGGCCCACCATTTTCGGGTGAGCCAGCTGTTAGTTTTGGGAGGAGTAAAACATCAACATGTAGCAAAGTCAGTGGGAGGGTTTCAGCTATCAGCTATCCTATGTTAGCAACGGTGCTTCATGACAACCCTCAAGACTTGAAAGTTGATTTTGTGTATTAACTTCTAACAAGTCATAAGATGTTAAATGTAAGGGATATTCACAAATAACCTCTCAGTGGGTTTACTAAAGTTTAAGTTACTTGTACATATAAACATGTATAATATACAATACAACTACTGATCACTTACATAGGCCAATAGCCATAGGCATCCAAGTTATCCAAAAAGATCGTAAGTTGCCAACAAGAAAGCAATACACCACCATGGGTGGCCCGGAGGATTGGATTCTTGGACCCCAATGGCTTTCCGATGTTTCGGAACGATACGTTTCGCAACAAAAACTAAATAATCACACCAAAAAAGACCTTGAAACAAACTTTGTTAAGCCACAGGATGTTGAACCATGTTGAAACATGTTGAACGTCTTTTTGGGGACTGATATTCATTAATCAAATCCACATGTGTTTTTGTCTGTGGACTTCCAAAAGATGCACAACAAAGTGCGGGCGCCCCAGTTTTTTCAGTCTGAATGACTATATTGTATATATTTCCATTCATTTCCCCTCCCAATGTGAAAACACACCAAAACGCACGCGAGTGACCTTGGTTGTTTCACACCGGGAAAACCGCAGATGTGTGAAGTGCCGCCGCATTGGTTTCTTTTTTGGTTGTTGGAAGGCCAAGAGCACATCGTGGAACGTGTGCAAGTGGCCCATTTCCTGTCGAAGGTTCAAAGGCGAAAAACCCCATGGAAGGGAGGGGGCGGGTGGGTCCAAAAACCCTAACAAGCGGATCCATGGGGGTTGGTATATTTACCGTAATTACCATGGGAATTTAGTTGATTTTTTATAGGTAAATTGTAGGATCATATTAGGGCTTGGTATGCGTTGTCGAAGAACCCGATGATTTTGACGGAAAGTTCGTTTTTTTCTTAAATAGGATTTGGTGGAAGATGTTTTGGTATGATTGCTTCAGAGCAGAGAGCCACCCGTGTTTGTTTTTTTTCGGGATAACATGCCCTTTTGAAGAAGATGGGGAGCCCCTGGTCAAATAGGAAGGTTGTTTGAAGCAAGTCTTTTGGGGTCACCATGGCAAGAGGTCAAGATAGGAATATACATGCCCCTTCCCTGCACTTGAGTAGTCTCCGATTTACATGTAGAAAAATAACACTTGATCTTTTGCTTCACTTGGTATAAAGATGGCGGAAGAGTATGCAGTGTATAGGTATCAGATGGTATCAGTATGTTATTTATGTTATACACATTTGTTTCTCCAATGCATATCCAAAAAAAATATCTTTTGACAAAATGGTTATCTTATGAAAACACATCATCTAGGTGGTTTCAAATGATGTTTCATGATCATGGGAAGCTGAGTCTAGGTTTGGCGGTTGGCTGATGTTACCTGGCTGTTTGCCATCCGTTTTGTTGGTGGAACAACTCAAGAATACTGGCGCCAGCTACACGAGATGTTTCCTTTCAGGAAAAACAAACAAACAAACAAGCAAGCAAGCAAACAAACAAACAAACAAACAAACAACTAAACAATAACGAAAACAAAACACATCTCTTTTCCATGTTTTTTCTTGCTAATGACCTCTTCTATGGGATTCTTGAGGAAAACTCACACCAGTGTTTTCTGCCACGTCACTTGGCACTTCCCAACTACCGCCCGCTGTAGACACTTGGATGATCCATCGTTTCGATGGCCAAGTCAACCGCGACGGTGTTTAGTACCACGGTTGGACAATGGGGTGGCAATGGGGTGGGGGTTGACAATTGATATCAGACTGAAGATCAAAAGTTGGTTTTTGTTGTGTGTTTTTGTTGCCAAGTTCGGCAAATGATGTTTTTTCTTTGTTTTGGGGCAGATTTACATAATAGATGTTTTCTGATTTTTGTTGATAGGATTTATATATTTGGATTGATGCGATAAGAAAAATGGGTGTTGATGTTGGTAGGATTTATCTGCATGAATTCATGGCGACCACCTTCCCGTTAACAGATCGATTTCACCTCATGTTTTATGCAGGTGAATATTAAGGGGAGTTCCAGTCGAAATGACCTTGGTTTAGGTTTGGGAATTAGGGAACTCTTGTAATTTGCCCATGATCAAATGAATATATTATATAAACATATATTTTTAGATACGTATATACGTGTTTTAAATACATTGTTTATCTTATTTACATATGTATATGATTATATGATTATGGAAAACATATCTCTACATGGCTATCAAACAAAGCTACATCAGTTACATCTCCTTAGTATCAGCTGATAGGCGTTGTTTTGCCATCCCAGTTAATTACTAACTTAGCCAAGGGAGATGATCCGATGTTTTTTTTTCTTCGAAGGCGTTGGAAAAATCATCTTGTTGAAATACTACAACCCCCTGAAACTCACATGGACCCGAATAAAATGATACGACTTGGAAGAGGAGTTTTCCTTCCAACTATGGAAGATGTTTTTTTGGGGCTTCCATGTTACTTCCCATGTTACTTACTTGGATGTCCCAAGAAGTTAGGATCAATGGTTAGGATCAGTGGGTTTCTAGGTGGTGGTTTCAAATATTTTTCATTTTCACCTCTACTTAGGGAAGATTCCCATTTTGACTAATATTTTTCAACTAGGTTGAAACCACCAACTAGGCTTTTTGTTTCCCCAATATATACCCCACTTATAAGTACTGTAGGTTCTAAAAAAACCCATTTAGATCCTGACTATTGATCCATCCACTTCCTGGGTCTTACCTTGGACCCTCAACTCTCCCCCGGTTGAGAATGGACCATCGACTCACCCTGGATTTGAGGAATGGGACTCGGGTGGTTATTCACGCCACTTCTTCCGCGACTTTTGCCAGGTCCAAATGGAGGGTGTTAGGGATGGATGGGATGGATGGTTGAAATGGTGTTGAGGGCATAGATGGCTTGGAGGTTTTTTTGGTGTGGGGCTAAACAAGGAACCTTAGTTAATACATGTTTAGAATGCGGGAAGAAATAGAAACAAAGCGATATAGATATATGGATGTTTCCGAAAATAGTGGTACCCCCAAATCATCCATTTTAATAGGGTTTTCCATTATAAACCATCCATTTTGGGGTACCCCTATTTTTGGAAACATCCATATCTAGAAGTAAGGTGTTGAGTATATAAGCCCCATCTTTGTTCATGAAGCCAATTCCTTTGTCAAGTATTGTGTCATGTTGGGGGATCCGTGTAACAAGTTCACATAGCGGTTTGCATATTGCCAGCAACTGGAGGGCTTTAAAGCTATGACTGGACGTTGTTTTTTCTTCATACGTTTGCGGGGTACGGTCACCCCTGATCCTTGAGACAATGCTTTTTTTCTACTGGCCGAAGCACCAGCTAAGACCAGATCGCACACATTACCTAGAGACAAGATATCAGAAGTTACTCCTACTGTTGATGGAAGAAATCCGGCTAACACCCAATTTTAAAAAACACTACAAATGAATATGAATAATGGGACAAACTACCTATCATTTGGTGCAGGATTTCTTCAACAGTAGGTCCTAGGGTTTGTTGTTGAACTTGGGGACTTGCATATTTCAGTGGAAAAAGCAGCAATGGGTCTGAAATGTTGAGGTCTTGGTGTGATGAACATCCTTAGTTTCAGTCATTGATGGAAGAGATACTGCACCACCACCAGGCATACATTACATATATATACATGTGTATATATGTATTTGAAACCCAAAAGAAGGAAGAATGGTAGGCATCCGCAAAATATGGTGCAAAGAAGAAACTTACATCAACACCAGCTGGCTGGAAAAAAGGGTGTGTGGTCCCTCTCTGCTTAATTCATGTAAATTATATTGCGTACGGGATCGTTTTATTTATGACACGGGCGGATGACATTTACACTATGCATGAGAAGTATAGGACCAATCCATTACCCATACCATCCATGTATGGTACATTTACCTACATTTACCATAAACATCAACCAAATGTAGGGAAATATACCATAGATGGATGGCATGGGTTATCAAATTTCCCATGTGTCAACGTTTTATATAGGTTGTTCTTCTTGTTCTCATCCTAAGCAAGCTTCAGATGTTTTTTCACTTCATCTCTCTTCGCAAAATGTCGTGACCTCAGCTTCAGGTCACGTGGAAAAGGTAAGGGAATCCATGCCCAAAATGCCCAAAACATTCAGCTTTAAGAATAGTAATTTGCCCAGATCCCTCCACCCTACTACTTGGTCAGGATCATCTTACAGGACTTGTAAAAGTGGTTTTGCAAGCCTCATTTTTAAGCCATGATTTAGGCCATTTTTGAAGGGGAACGACCCTACTTATAGACCATTGGTTATTAACCACCAGGATCCTCCAAGTACTGGCGGGTGTTTCGAGCAAACCCTGCAGGTCATCGATGTGTTGACCTATCATGGTGAAGGTGTGGCCAGTATGCGGGACAATGGTCCCGCGGCAAATGGCAAGATCGATTATTTTGCTGCTCAGCTTGGACGATGGATGATCGATGATGGATGATGAGAGTCGTGGGATGGAAGTTTGGGGTAATTTATGGCGGTTTGGTAATGGGAAAACACAAAACGGATGTTTTTTGTTGTTTTTTTGGGAGAAAAAATGGCATGGATAAGTTTGGAAAATAGAAGTAGATGTTCAAGTGTTGGGTTTTGGTGGGCGAAGGGTATGGGATCTAAATGATGGTTTTATCTTTCGGTTTAAAACAAACAGATTTGGTTTGTTGGAAATGTTCAAGTGCTGGTGGTGCGGGTTTATTCTTTAGGTGATACGGTTTCTTGCTGGGGAGAAAAAATAATCCACTTGTGCTCAGAAGTCTTTTAGATGGATGTTTCAGTCTCTTTAACATCAGTGAGGATAATGAAGGTTTCCAGAAATGATTGTCACCCTTAGGGCTATTTCATTGTGCATTTGCTATCAAAAAGTAGATGGCTTGGGTTTGTCATCTCAACAATCTCGAGATGTGGGTGCTTTTCAAATACATCAGGTCCAGCAGCAAATTAAACCTGCTGAAAGATTATCGTTTTATCAACTTGTTGATGCACCTATTTTTCAATCTCTCAAGGTGTAAAACCTTGAGAGGTGTGATTTGCTAAATGACATGACCGAAGAAGTTCGCCCACTTTTTTCTGGAGGTTTCCCCACTTCTCCCTAAACACTGGGGTCAAGTCATATTTCCAACCTTCTGAGTCTGTGAGTGTTCGATTGTTTTCATTTCAACCTTCTGACACCAAGAACAGCGGCTGAGGTAGATATACATCTCGCTGACCAGGCTGGAAAAAAATGACCTTTTCAGTGGATGATGTGGAGGTGAAGGAATTACAAGACATCAAGACATCCATGCCATAAACTGTTCATGGGATATGTTTGATTTGTATTCAGGTATTGAATCGAAAGTAAAGCATAGTAAAACTATGTCCCTCTAAAACTAAACGGCTGAAACCTGCAGCCAATTTTAACGCAGTCGCGAAGCAAAAGATACTTCTTTCCATAGGATCTATGGTCGATTTGTATATTTACCTACAACTTTTTGGCTTAAAGCGGCTTAAATTTTATCAAACAAAAAATGCGATTGGTAAATTATGCAACGATGGGAAGTCTTCACCCTAAGAATCAGCCGGGATCTCAAATCATTGGTGGTCAGTTCCAAAAGAACCCTGGAAAAAAACAACAACAAAAGATCCCGGAAGTCCCTCTTTTCTGGAGGGTCCAATCGCTTTTTGCTGAGGGCCCTGGGAAATTTGAGTGGGATTTTTTTTCTGCCGCCAGGTGATTCCAGAGAATTCTACCGCCATGGTCATTTGTGCTCAGGTGATAGTCTGACAAGCTGACTGGGAAAGTGGGGGTTTTGTGTGTTGATTGGTGGGTTTGCTTGTGTTTTATTTGCTTGATTTGGTTGGTTGTGTTGGTTGTGTTGGTTGGTAGATTGGTTACTGTTGGGTTGGGGTCGTGTGTTGTGTGGTCGTGTTGTGTTGGGGAGTGGTATCTAAATTGCTAGAACATCCCATGACCACCACAGCTGAGTCTCGCAGTGGAATTCTCCAACAATGACCTAATAGACATTTCGAACGTGAAGAAAACGACCTCGAATCTCACTTGGTGGCACAAGGAGAACCTCTAAAGATTACTTAAAACACAACAAGAAACACACATACCATGAATATGAATGTTTGAAAACATTTATTGTTTTGATTATGATGGTTCTTTCTTTGTTTTTTTCAGAAAGGAAAAATACGTTTTGAAAGTATGTATCACCAAAGATGTAATCGAAAAACAAAAAAAGGCAAACGGAACAGGTATATACATCTCCTCGTGAATTCCCAAGTGGAATCATGGCAAAAATGGGGACTTCTGAAGCCTCAGAATGTGAATCATAATTTTGTGTCGGTGTACCCTCCCTAAAACTAACATAGCCCCTGGAAATAGGCCTTCCCAAAGGAAATTCATCTTCCAACCATCAATTTTCAGGGGCCTTGTTAGTTTCAGGGAGGGTAGATGAAGATCATGCTCTCCAACTTGGAGTTTTTTTTGGTGAAACGTATTGATCAATCATCAGATTGTTTGGCTCACGAAAATTTAAAAGAATAGAATAGAAAGTGGAAATGTTCAAATTAGTAGGTCCCAGTCAATTTGAGACATGTGATAGATAACAACCTAGGTAGCGGTGTTTTAGATTCCTTCTTTGTTCGACCCCCCATCCTTAATTTGGGGATGATCCAGTTTTCATTTATTTTGTGTTTTTGTTCCTCCCCACCAAAAAATTCGGGCCGACCAGCACAATGACAACAGAGACGACAAAATTGGCAGGTGTTTGAGCATTTGTCTCAACCTTTCGTAGCCATGAAGCAAATTTATCGTTTATTGGCACCGGGCGGGTAACTTGCATGCATTGGGTTTGCGGCGGCCTCGGTTTTGCATGGTTTTGGGGATGGGAGTAGTCATGAGATGAGAGGAAGTGATCCTGCAGTGGCTAGTCAAGTGTGGGAAAAAAATCGCATAGAAAAGCAACAAAAACAACACTTGTGTGAAGGTTTCTGTGTATGTGTTGTTTCTTTCAACGAGATTCAACTAATTAATCATATCTAAGCTTGTGATGATATGAGTGATGAACAGAGTCATGGATAATAAACCGCCATTTCCCTTTTGAATCGACGTGAATCCACGAATCTCCAAAAGTGGGGAACATCAAATAGCAGGAAGTGAATGGACCCGACCCACCCCTGAAGTTGTTCACATCACACCCTTGAAAACGGATCATTCCAGAAGGAAAGTACGTGGAAAAATGATGCTTTTCCAACCATCATTTTTTTTTTTTAAGGGAGGAGCTGTGTTAGTTTTGTGCCAGTGTACCAGTTCACTGTCTACTTGATCAAATTGATAATTGAATACTTACTCATTACTCATTTACCATAAAACTCAACTAGATAAGATGGTATGTTCATCAACCCACTAGTAAGGGTTTCTATACCCATTATATAATTCCCTATTATATCAACAAAAAACCCTTGGGTATCTTCGTATCTTCGGCTTTTTTTTCAGATCCCTTTTCCGGAGTCAAAAGCTGGAAAGGAATTTCACGACATGTTTTTTGGTGTTAAAGATGTTGATCTTCGTGTTTCTCATGAAGATCTGAAATATCCATCAGTTGAGAATTCAGAATACCTTTGCTAGGTGGTGGCAACTCAAATATTTTTTATTTGCACACCGATCCCTGGGGAGATGATCCAATTTGACGAACATATTTTTGCAAATGGGTTGAAACCACCAACTAGTTTGTAATTACCTTTTTTTTGTGTTTTTTTAGGTCCTCACCCAACTTATATGAAGGGAGTCATACGAGTCATACGTATTTGGGGTGGAAAAAAATACATGATGATGTTTTAATTCCCCATGACGCATCATCCATGGGACGAAAAAAACGTGGATATGTACGTACTACGATCATTGATACCATTAAAAAAAAATATCCAATCCACCGTTCATGGATCGGTCATTGACTCACCATCAGCTGGAGCTTTCTTTAGGCCCAAAATTTGCATCCATGGGACGAACGGTATATTTACCCACTAATTGACCATAAAGAAAATCAACTAAATGTAGGTATATATATAGATATAATATATGCCATACATGGATCCTATGGGTGGTACGTTTGTGTTTATGTTTCCGGTTCTTTTTGTTTCGTTTGCGCAGCGAAAAATCCAAACCGCGAAACCCCTGCTGTTTTTTGGGAAGGAATCAACTCGGGCAGCGACCTGTGGTCCCATATGTCCCATCGAATCAGTCATCTGTTGGTTGTTTTCACGCAAGAAGTCACAACCAGATGATCAACATGAATCAATTACCCCCCGAAAAAAAACTAACGGCTGGAAAAGCCAAAAATTGGCGGTTTGTAAATGTGTTTCCTCTTCCGAGTGGCCTTTTTTTCAGGTTCCATGTTAGTTTTCGGGAGAGTCACCAATTATAACTATGAATTCACAACAACCTTAGTTCCAATGTTCAATACATCCACCAAAATAAAAAACACCAACCCAAACCCCTTGAGAGACAAAACCTAAAAAAAAATACCTTCCCTTGGCCAACTAGTTTCGTTAAAAACTATACCTGAAACTTGATGACCTTGGAAGTCGAAAAATAGATCCTTTCCTCCAAATTTGGTGGTTTCGGCCTTTGTTTTTGCAGACACCACCGAACTGGCTGGCTGTGTTAGACTCGGGATTTGTTAGAAACTCTAGGTGGTGGCTGGCAGTTTTCGAAGATTTGGATGGAATTTTCACCCACCCCGAAGTCCTTGCAGGAAGATGAACTTCACCCATTTTGAGGGAATCGCATATTTTTCAGGATGGGTTGGTTCAACTCAACCAATGGTTTTTCAACTAGATCCCCTATAAATCCTATATCAATCCTATATAAATCCCCTATAAATCCTATACAAATCCTATATAAATCCCATAAAAATCTCTATAAATCCTATACTATACAAATCCCCTATAAATGGGTTGGTTCAACTCACCAAACAACCAGGTTTTCAGGGAGGGTGGACTGCCGCGTCAACCGCCACGGTTAGAGTTGGTGAAACCGAGGTTGCTGGCCTGGACGGTACCCTTATTCAGCGAAATCCATGGTGCGCCACAGGTGTTTGGAGGGAGGGAGTGAGTGAGTGAGGTTTCACCGTGTTTTTTTTGTTGTTTTGTTTGTTTGTTGTTGGGGGTTCTTGTTTTTAGATGGGGGGGGAGGGATGTCTTCTTGAAATGGGGGAGGGGGGGTACTATCTATGGTTTCTTTCTTTTTTCATGTTGAAAATTAAAACATCTATATATAGTATCTATGATATATTATCTACAGTTGATTTGAGTAGCAAGACTTAAGGATGATTTTCACACTTTAGGTGTCTCTATAAAAAGAGAGGCACCCAAAGATGGAGTAGCCATGAGTGGGAAAGTGTTTACAAACATTTGCCCAAGCTTGCTGAATGCAAGGAAAGGATCTGTTTAAGATAAATGGCATTGATACAGTTTATGGAAGAAAATCCTGCACCACTTGATAGGCAGTTCATTCCATGTTTTGTTTTTTACATACCAGGTGCAGCAGAATTTATTCCATCAACAGTAGAACTAAAACTTGCTTGGAAATTTTGCATGTACGTTGGACATGGTCTTCAAACTCCAGCCAGATCATAAAAAGAAACGGTTGTAAACACCCGACCGAGATCACCTTTAAGTTTCTTTCAGATGTCAAGACTGCTCTTTTTGTTTGTGTAAGAAATAAGTTGACTTCTCGCTGGAACTTACCATCTCAAAAAGTGAATTGCAATGAACAAACAACATCAAAAAAAACATCCAAAACCTTTATTGATTATAATCATTCATTTGATTTCCTTCAATGTCGGTTTGTTAAAACTGTCATCAAATTTAGAATGACCATATTCTTATTGTTCGTCTTGAAACATTACCTCAAAACTGATAAAATGGATTCTCATCTCAATTTGTGCATCGAAAACGGGATGTCCAATTCTTTGATCCTTGAGTCTGTGGCGTTTTCAAAACGCTTCTAACTGCAAAGTTGGCGAAACGAAAAACGCCGTTGATTTTTTTCGTGGAAACCGGGATGCCCGACCCAAAAAACTGGGGTACACCTCGAAAAAAGAAGCCAGTTTCTGAAGATTCTTCTTTTATGAGACCAAAAAAAAGACAGGTTGGAGACGGTTTAGATGGGCTTTAGGCTTTAAGTTCCGTCTGGGTCACCGTTCCTTTCTGTCGGGGTAGAATTACACAAGGAACAAGCAAAGAACCAAAAAATAAAGGACAAATTCATGGAAAATTGTGTGAGAGTGGTATATAGTTGGGTATATACTGTATACATTGTATATACTTTCTCATCTTTCTTGTTTTTGTTTTTTGTGTGTGAATCATCGAGTTGATTGGTTGGTTGGTGTTGGCATGTGGCAGGACTTTTGGCGCTTCACCCCCGGAGGGGCCAATAGATTAGCACTCTATGCTGGATTCGAGGTGGGTGGATGAAATCGCTTTGTGGGACGTTTCTGCACCAAATGATTGCGCGGTTGGTCACTTAAGGGAATCTCCCCAAAACGTCTAATTAATTCAGGTTAAGGAATTATGGTAAGTTGCCGCGATGTTTGTTTTGTACTGACTTGTTTGTTCGTTACAAGGGGGGTAAAAATTATGAGTTTTAATGTCAAAACATATTTACAACTTTCATGGTTGGAGATTTTGATTTTGGAATGATGCGATTATGACGAGATGGTTGGGCAATAGTTACCTTGCTCAGAGAATTGCAGATGTGTTGACAATGTTTCACTATTCCAATCAATCATCCTTTTTGGGTTCTTGTTTGTAACATCCATGGGGTTGGTGATTATATATCACAGATACATAATTGTACTAGCTGTACACAACCATAGTATATATTGGTGTCGGCCCCCCCACAGTAACAGTCCAAAAATGGATTTATTCATATTGGACTATAAAAAAATTGCACCAGAAAATCCCCTCTTCATCCCTCTGCATACACCGTGCACCAGGGACAATTTTCAACCAATCACCTTTATGGCAACGCAACCTAAAGAAACATCAAGCAATTTATCCAGGCCAGCAACCAAAACCAAAGCCAAACCAACACCTGCCCAAAGCCACCACCAGCCCCAAGCCACCACCACCCAAAGACCAACACCACAACTACCAACACNTAAAAGCTAATTGTGGAGCCACTTCCAGGAACCGAGCACCAGGCCCCAGCCAAAGCAGCTCTAGGGCCTACAAGTATACAAATATCTTCACTGCATACCTGGATTTTTTAAAGGTTTTTGAGGTACTTTAAGCCAAGCATAAATCAGATGGCACACTGTACTGTACCGTATCATTGTCCGTAAAATGTTATATATGAATATGATTCTGTCACAGATGATATGATATGTCAATAGTGACAGAGCAGTAAGGGTCTAGTTTGCTTTTGGAATCTTGCTGCACTGCTGTAGCAAACTTTTGTGAAATGGCCCAGCTTTTCCACCATAAGAACCGTTCAACCCGGTATATTTGTCCCTTGGTGATGCAATGCTTCAAGTGATTATGGCCCTTATGTCAAACCCCGACAGTGGCCAAGACTGGCCAGAATTATGGAGATTGACAGCTCGGCTTGATGTAATGAAAAATAATGAAGACTCGCGTGCCCGGGTTTGATACATCATATTGACAAATATCCCAGTAGTTTTTAAAACTTCCCATGTGAGGTGGATAGAATATATTATGTTTGATATCACCTGATTTTGGGTCCTATGTTCCTTTTGGCTTTCCAACCCCTTTTCTGAAAGTGTAGTCCATTTGGATCCAAGCAGTTCAGAAGCCATTTTTCTGGTGCTAATTTTTGTGACCTCGGTTGTGCCCACTGTTACAGTGAAGGGGCCACCATCAAAGTATATATAAATATATATTTAGGGGGCTGCCAAAACCCTTGTTTGAGATTTAGACTACTTGGATGTCCCAGGAAGTCAGTAAATTGTTAGTAAATGTGTTATAACCTAAAAATGGGGTATATTGTGGTTATAACCCATTTACTAACCTTCAACCCAAAGCCCGCCAGTTTAAAGTGGATGGAAATGGTGAGTTAAACAACCATTTCCCATCTAAAGAAGTGGTGAACATCATCCAAGGTGATGGCCAACCCAATTTAAAATCTAGGTGGTGGTTTCAAAGACTTTTATTTTCACCCCTTATTTGGGGAAGATTTCCAATTATTTGACTAATATTTTTTCAAATGGGTTGGTTCAACCACCAACCAGAAAATGGTTGATTTAGGGTACCTTGGGTATCCAACCATCCGTTTCCTTCCTCAAATCTCCAGGTCGTGCAGATCTATGCACCCGGCGGATTACGAGAAACCACAGGAGATCCTTAGGGAAAAAGCGACCAAAAAAAAAATATTGGAAGATGGTTTTTTGGTACCAAGATTCCGTATTCCTATAACCATCCCATGGGACTGGTATATATTACCTACATGATTTCGGTTGATATTTATTGGTAAATTCGTGGGGAAATATACCATGTGTATGGATTGTTTGGGTTGGGCAAGGATCAGAAATCTCCCCCCAAAACGAAGAAACATGTCCCCTGAAAATCAACTGGTTGGGTTCAGATGCAATTTCCTATTGAAAAACTGTCCCCTTTCTTAGGGGTTTTCGATACTTTTCGGAGGTGTAAATTACCAGGTGTTTGGGACGATCAAGCAATGCAAATGTATGGTGCTTCTGAGGGATTTCCCATCAATAGTGCATTGTTTGGGTTGGTATAATATAAGGACCCCTGTTGGGTGGAGGAGTTGGTTGGGATGAAACAACTTCCTATAATAACGTCAGATATTCCCCTAGAAAAATCCTGGCTCACCTTATTTCAGAGGATGATTGCGGTGTACAAAATCACCTCCTAAACGCAAAATATAGTGGATCCTGAAACCTAATTTTGAGATCTTGAACCTCCCTGAAACGAACGGACGCAAGCTCGCATCTGAAAGTGGATGGTTTTCGAAGACGCTTGTTGTTTCCTTATCTTTTCAGGTGCGAAAATGTTAGTTTCAGGGAGGGTAGTTGTGGGTATTGATTTCGTAGGTCTTTTCAAATTGACTACCTGACTACCTAATCTCAAAAACCTCAAGAAACGGGTATTGAGTTCGTACAAACCCAGAATAAAGCATTGTTGGGTCTTCAGATATTGGTACCAGGTAACACGTGTTTCAAATTTCTATGATTATATAAACACATATTTGGAAAACATACCCATTTATTGCCAGAAAATACAAACGTGGGACTGTCGGAGAATCAGAGTGGGTACTTGGATGAAATTGATGGGATGTGTATTCATTTGAGCAGTGACCAGGGACGTTGACAGTCCGCAAAGTTGTTCACCAAAACCCTGGTTTCTTTTGTGCTGTGTATATAAGGGGATTATTACTATACGTACTGCCCTCTTATATAGGGATTTTCATAAACCATTCTAAGATCATTGCAAAGGATCTGGAATGTCATGTCAGGGTTTTGCTGCCGTTGTTCATTTGGCTTGCTACCTAATAGGAAGGCTACTCACCTTGGAGTTTTGCTACGAAATGCTAAGAACTGTCGAGTTCCATTACATAGACTGCAGAACTGCCCTAAGAATGTTTGGGATGTCATGGGGGTTTCAAAAGCACCTGTTTTGAGGACCCAGTTGTATAGACAATAGGAAGGTCTGGTGTTCGGTCAGGATTCTTAGGGTGAATGATTTTCATCGATTCTTTGTTTTGTGTAAACAAGATTATTCGATGGAAATTTCTGAACTCTACGCCAACCGTGGTCAGCACTGAAGATGGTCAGCACTGAAGATGGGATTTTTCGACGTCGAAACCACAAGAATTCTGAACATGGTATCCTGTGGATAACTTCGGGATCCTGGAAGAACGCATCCTCCAAGAGGACACCTTTGCCACCTAATATCATTAGATCCTGGCACCTTTACTTCAAAAAGGGTAAAGAAGCCAATGATGAAGAAACTCATGGTTATATCTACAGCTTGGATTTGTTTGTTTGGTGATTCTTTACGGATTCTACTATATGGTGAATCACCATCGACTATTTTGTTGGAACTTTTTCCAACCATCAAATGAGCAAATCTAAGTGCATGGAAATTCCCTGCGCCTCCTTTTCTCTCAAAGACACGTCTTGTTTCGGCTCGTGAGGATCTTTGCTGGGCATGACAAAACCTTATTGGCGTGAGGAAACTGTGGCGCTTGCTTGGCGGGGGCCGACATCCAATGGGCTTTCAAAAAAGGGGCATTCGACAACTAGCGGACCTCATTCAGTGCCATACTTGGAGGATCATCCCAGTTAGCAAGTAGTTAGTAACCTCCATTTATAAGCCATTTAGGCCATTTGGAAGGGGAATATGGTTATTATCCATTTACTAAATGGGATGATCCTCCAAGTAGGGAGAAAGTGTAGTAAGCCGGGACGATGACTTAAATCTATAGTCACATAGATGGATGGCGATGAAGATTCTGGGACTTCAGAGAAGTGAGCAGCAACAGTGTCCCGACAAGCTACAGATGTTTTTTGACAGGAGCGGTTTAGAGTTGAGAGCAAGGACAAAAGGAATCCCTTTTTAAAAATGACCCAAAAAAAGTTCGAACATTCTGCCTTAGATTTACACAGGACCAGCTGCCCAATGGGTGTGGCATAGCTTCATGCAAAGCCTTGATTGGCCTTGACAGCTTTGTTTGGTGGTTCGACTCCACCCTGGTCCGTTTTCCATCTCCTGTTTTTCTCCTTTCTGTCCAATATTTTTTGTTATTTCCCTCCTTCCACCCAACCCCGCCTCGAACTGACCACAACAGCTGCACACAGACTGCTCAAACCAGGTTTTTTTTAACCATTCCAATATTCCAAGCCATCATTATTGTGTTTTTTTCTTGTTTCGGTGGGGGTTTGAATAATATGACTCCAAAGGCTACTCAACTTGCAGTTCAGTTGAATTGTTTGCATTCACGGTTTCAAGCCATTGTGGTGTTTTTTTTGGGGGTGGGGTTTGCTACCCCCAAAGAATGAACATCTCCACTTTTATCCACTTGCTCAAGGCACCAGGTCTGCCATGACTTGAATGAAGTGATAAAAGTCAATATACTTAGGCGTTTTTGTTCAATGTAAGCCTGGCCCAAAATGATGATTTTGTGAAGGGAAGTTGCAGGTCGTTTGTTTGTGGCATCCCTTTTGGAAAAAACATAGTGAAAAACGCGGTTGCACGCAGTTGCATTCACGCCAAGGTAAACATGAATATATATATATATATAGATACGTGTATATATTTACATTTGATCTCACCAAGCAGCCGTCCCACGTGGTCCCTTTTTCATGTCAGTTTTTCAACTTTGGCCAGGAGGAAATCCTTGAAGATCGCCATGATCCTTGGCCCTTGCAAGTCTACATGCTTGCAAGAAAACCAGTGTAAGCGCATCAGTGGAGAAAAATGGCGGCCGCGAATTCTGATGAATACTTGGCGGCTTTGTTGAGGAAAGGGTTGAGTTTGAGAGTCATATAATTTTTTTGTTTGCCTCCAATCAGCTCATGGTAAATTTGTGGTTTGGGTTAGTGGTTTGGACTCCCTTATTAAGGGATTGTTACTTAAGGGTACCCCTAGAAGCCCAGACCACCAACCCAAACCATTAATTCACCTCTAGTTGATCCAAAGTGTTGTAAAAGTCGACTTTTGAAAAATGTTTGACTTTTCTTTGGGGTCAGAGATATTGTTTTTTATAGGACCTGGATGAGTATCTAGTTCACCGGATATTGTTGTTTGGAGATTCAATGAACCAACTTCGTGAGTGGTTACAGATGTGTTTTCGTATTGAACATGATATACCCCCCTAAAGACTAACATATCCCCTGAACATTATGGTTGAGAGATGAACTTTCCTTTCAAAATGGTGCCTTTTCAGGTGACGTGTTAATTTTTGCGGAAGTAAATGCTACCTTCTTTCAAGTTCCCGTCATGAAAGACTTCGCAGACATTGATTATATTGATTCTATTTTTGTGAGTGGTTTCGAGAATCACACTAGCTTGGTCAATGGCTAAACTTCAAACCTTTTGGGATTACATATTAATATTTAGTAGAACTTTTTTTTCCGGTTCCCTTGGCTAAGTGAGAATAGACATGTCGCTAATATGTACCCCCAAAAAATCTGGGCAAATTACAACGGCCTCACGAGTGAGTTTCCGATTCCACTTGAAGTGGTCGTTAAGAAAGGGAAATGAATCCGGTGAAATATGATTCAATTTGGCTATAATGATGCCGGCTTAAGCTTCACATTTTAAGCAATTTGCTTCTCTCTTGGCTTGGGATATCCATTTTTAGAATCTAAGATTTTTTTGGATAAAAAACCTGAGGCCTTGCAAGGCTGCCTTGAAATTTCTACGTCGAGAAGCATTGGCTCAAGGTATGGCCTAAATGTGTGTTTTTTCTCCAGTTGGTGAGATGAAAAATCCATGGGAACTGGATGTTTTGGTACCTGAAAAATCCTGAACAGTTTTCTGGGTGGTGGTGTCAAGAAGGTTTTATTTTCATCCCTATTTGGGGAAGATTCCCATTTTGACCAATATGTTTCAAAGGGGTTGAAACCACCAACTAGTTTTTCAAGATGGCTCAATTACAAAAAACTGTTTCAGGATTTTGGAATTGAAAAATCATCCGGTACCTGAATAAAGACGTTGACTTTCAAAAACTTGATACCGAAGAACCCATGTTTCCTTCCACATTCTCCGGGGAAAGAGACTCTTGTGTTTAGTTTGTTTTACAACAAATCATAAGATGATGTATGTATACTTAATTTTCATATATGACGGCAGAAATCACTGGTGGTTTTCATCACCATTTAGGGCCCACTGGTTTGTTTCTCCTTTCCCAGGATTTTTCCAATGAAATCCAAGACAGGGAGGGCAGGGCAGAGTGACATGATCGTTAGATAACACCCATATGGTTGATATAAGGCTCACCCCGGGTTAGATTCCATCAAAAATTAAATGGGACCGAATCCCAACGGACCCCTAAGTAACTTGCGATCGAGCTATTGGACACTCAGGTTTAGGGGTCCGTTCAGTGGGTCCTGTTGGAGATTTCTTGGATTGATGATCCAAAACAATGAATGCGTGGTTTTGTTCTAAAAAGTCAGTATGCTGGATTTCATTCATCATCTCTATTAGTGACATTGCGGAAATGGAACACAAGAGACGTTTTGTGGAAAAGACACATGATGATGTAGGCTAGAAGAGAACCCTCCCTGGAATCCCAGATTTCAAATGGTCATTTCCGTTGGGGAAATGCCTATATATTCATCGATTCATGTTCCATGTGATTTCTACCAACTAGTATGGAAAATCCATGACATTGACATGACATGTTAGTTCGTTGAAAAGCTGGAATTGCAAGAAATGACCGAAAAAACATCTTCAAATCCCAAGTTTACTCCATGGGGGCTGGTCTAAATTTACCTACAAAACTGCGGTAGCTTAGGGGGGGGTAAATGCAGATAAATACGCTTCAGAAGTTTAACATAGCCCATGAACAGTTACCTTCCCAATCGGAAAGTAGTCTTCCAACTTCCAACCACAATTTTTTCAGGGGCGGTGTTGAACTTCGGGGGTGTATACCATACATTGAGAGTCTGGGAATCACACATATTCAACATTGAATGGCATTGCTTTCATCGTTTTTTTTCGTTCATTTGGTGCAAAAAAAAACCGTCATGTTGCAGTAACTTATTGCAAAATTTTATACAGTAGTCCAACTGAAGTGTTTGAACGTCACCAACCTTCCAACTCCACCAGAACTTTGCAGAAAAATATGATTCGTATGAACATCCACCCTTTGGAGGTGGAAATTGATTAAATCATACCACATACCACAAGAAGCCAAATGACTTGAACTCTCTTTTTGAAGGCAAACCCCTCAAAACGAGGCCTAAACTCCAACCAATACAAGGGGCCCCATTTGGGTTCCAGGTGTATACGTAGTGATTCTCCCATAATCATGGTTCAGCGGAACACTAAATGAAAGGAAACTTTCATATTGGAGATACGCCCATTTTCCACTGAACCATGATTATTGGGAGGAAGGGTATTGCTGTCAACCCCCAAACAGGTTCATCCCGAAAAACACAGGTCTGATGGTCTTGGATGCCACCAAAGAGTGGAAGGCGCGGCCAAGGGGAGCGGAAGTTGAACTTCAGCCGAAGTCGTTAAACCCACCCTGGTGGGAAAAAAACGACCATGATGACGAGGGACACGGGGGGGGTTGGAGTTTACTTAGTTGGTTGGCTTTCTTGGTTGTTGTTTTTTGGGGGGTAAAGGAAAACAGTTTTGGGGGGCCGGCTGGGTACTTAAAAAATGGTGCAATTCTTTCGTTCATGTGAGATATTTTGTTGAGAGAATGCAGAGAAATCCTTTTGCTAGTCCTTTTCATTGTGTGGTTTCTGGCTTCAGGTTTAATCGATCTTTGATTTAAAAGTGCAAACTTTTATGCGTTCAGACTTGAACATTTGCGGGCATAATTGAAGTTATTGTTGAATTATTGTACATTGCACTATATATTTGGGAATAAAAGCGGATGTAGGTTGAAGTGACCCTTCTGTCGCTATTTGCCATTGATGGTAGTTCTCCATGTGGTTCCTTTCGTTACAAGTTGTATTGTGTGTCGTGTAGTCTTTGCCAGAAAAGGCAAGGGTGGCGTGGCACTGCTGTGTACACCAGCAGCAGCAAGACTCTGAAAATTAGTGGCTTGCCTTTTGATACCCATGGTCAATTCGACCGAGTATACGGAAAGAGAGAGAAGGCACTGAACTCGCAGCACCAGGGTACTATTCGTAGGTGGCTGTGAGTAGATGCAGGATTGCACCTTTTATGGTGGAGCTCACCAAATGCTTCCAGGATTCACGTCCTGAAGAGGCACGTGTCCGCGACTATGTCAGGAACCTGTTTAGACGGCACATTGAGTTCAAGCAGGAGAAGGCGAAGCGTTTTCAGTGGACCCACCTGGAATTTGAACTGTTGCTTCGCAGGTTGCCTAGGCTTGAGTCTTCTACGGCAGATTGCAACGACCTGGTGGTGGTTCAGGCTTTCGTGGAGAAGGACTTTTTCGTGCAGATGTTCAACTTTCAACTTGTTTTCCTCAAAAGCCATCCAGTTTTTTGCGTGTAGAATGTTGGGCCTTTTTGAGCATCCAAGAAAAATGAATTGACAATGAATTATTTGGGGTTAATTTTTCCCAATCCAATCTTTGTATATCTTTGTAACAGATGGGATCAATCATTGGCATACCTTATTTTTAAGTGATCTGTTTATCAATTGCCGACCCTCGGAAGAGTTTACCTTTTCGTCTCATAAATCTTGGCCCATTTTCATGGATTGTTCACCAAATGTTGGTGATTATCCCCCTGATAATGACGGCCTTGAAAATCGATGTATATATTTATCTCCCTGAATGGCCGTGATTTTGCGTGGAGTTGCTTGGATTTTTGGTGATTTTGTCAACTATTTTTTTGGAGAATAGTTGTTGGAACCTGTTCCAACCAACAAACAATCAAAACTAACATGGAAGCCAAAAAAGGAGGTGGATGGAAGATGATGTTCCTTTTCATGTTGGTGATTCTCAGGTTGTTTCGCCGTAAGTCTTTGGAAGTGATTCTCCCCTAAAATCAAATGATTTTGTTTCTTAATTAATACTGTTGACGGTTCAAAAATCCAAAGCAACCACCTGTGGTTTACACCACATCCATTTAATTTGATCAGTAGTTTATCCTATAATTTGTAGGGTTTTACAAATCCCTGATGGTTGGTCTGTATTTCTTCCATCAACATTACGAATAAATCATAAGATATGTTGGTAACAATTATGCCTGAACACTTCAACTTCAACCCCTTTATAATAAAGCCAATTGCTCAAGAATTGGAAGCGATACGGTTGATGGTTCAGAAATCCCAAACAACCACCTGGGATTTATAAAACCTTCTTAATAATGGGATAAACTACCTATCAACTATCAACTGGTTAGCCAGATTTCTTCCATCAACCATATCCCATATATCCCTGTCATTTGCTGTCATTTTTTAAGTCATTTGGTTGCCTCGATTTGATTTCTGTAACGACCAATCCCCCCTGCCAGGTGGCCGGAGTACATTGGCACGAAGCGCGTTTAGCTCAGAGCTTGGCATTTTTGGCCGCGCAGGTGGGATCGATATCCGATGGTTGGAGAGTGAAGACCTCAATGATGGGAAGGTGAACCTAACAAAAATGGGAAGTGGTGAACCAAACCAAACCAAAAAATGTTGTAAATGATAGGATATCTCATGTCATATCAACTGGTACAGGATTCATTCTATCAACATGATGTATGATATTTTGGATAATTCATCCATTTCCTTGAAAGGGAGGAAATGTGTTGCAAGCTTTCTTGTTTCAATTCCTTCAATAAAGAGATTCATTTGTGCAGATTGGAGAATTTCTCTGGAAAGAAAAAGACATAAATAGGTGTCATACCGTGTCCTGTCGTGATCTACACACCGAAAATTAAGATGTACCCCAAAATGATACTGTAGTAGTTTCGAATCTATAGAAGAGGAGGTTTTTTTCAACTATAGGGCTTCTTGGTGTCCATCTTAGCCCTCCATGAAACTAAGACAGCACCTGAAACACTGGGGGTTGGAAGATGAGTTTTCTTTTCGGGCCCGGCCTGGCAGGTGCTATTTTATATAGTTTGGGGAGAGAAAATTTCAGGTGCGTAGTCATGTGAGCTGTGATCAAGACTCAAGTTGCTTGGGATATGTAGGGGATTATACTTCCCGGTTATATAGCGTTAGAGAAAAGGCCATTATAAGGATCTCTATTAACCAACCCAGGATAATAGAATGTCACAAGGGTTTTTTTTATCACTGCTCATGTGGCTGTGGCGATGATATGGCGATTCCCATTTCCTTTTTTGTCACATGGAAAAACTGCTGCCCAGACGCACTTCTCGCAGCACGTTCTCGATTCATTATGGCAACAATTTCGAAGCAGGCGAAAGTTTTGGGTGGGTCACTTGAGTAGAGACAGTTTCTGAAGCAAGCCGAGATTTATAGAAAAACCCCAAAATAAGGTGTTTTTAAGTTCCAAAGGTAGGTTGTTTTTTGAATGTTTAAAGGTGATTGGGTAGCAAAGGATGATGACGATGATGATGATGATGACGATGATGATGATGATGATGATGATGATGATGATGATGATGATGATGACGATGATGATGATGATGACGATGACGATGATGATGATGATGATGATGATGATGATGATGATTATGATGATTCAAAACAGATCAGAAGCCAGGGCACTTCGAAAAAAACTCCTGAACCATCGAATCTAAAATAGGGCTTGCCAAAGGGTGGGAAATGGTCCGTTGACTCCGGAAAAACCAAGCGAAATGCCAGACAAAACCCCTGAAACGAATAGCAGATAGACATGACCCCCTTGAAAAAACAATGTTTTTGTCGCCACCGAAAGGAAGTAAAATCTTTTTTTTTATCTGGATGCGGCATGGAAAGGAAGTAAAATCAGTTTCCCCTCATTGATTTTCAAAGGTGAATGTTGGTTTCCCTGGAGGTGAATGCTCGCAGAGTTTGCTTCTTTTTTTGCTTGGTTGTCATTGTAGTTTTGAAAACAACAACCCAACAAAACACATTGTTTTTTCCATCCCACATGCTCCATGTATTGAATATTTAATATGTACCTACATTTACCCATGAATCTTAAAGCCATTCATCTTGGGAAAAATATTCGAAAGAGCCAACAGGAGCCCTGCGTTGATCTTGGAAATGCTACCCAGCCAGGCCTGGTGCAGTAGCCGGGGAGGGGGGGGCGGCCAACCGGTCAACTGTGGGGAGAAGAAACAGCAGAAACAGCAAGGTGGGCCTTGTATGATTGTTGTAAATGGAGTTTTATAAGTTATAGCCCCCGAGTTATTATAGCCCCGATAAATCGTAAAACTGGGTGTAAGATTTTAAAATTCCTACACTTATATGGGGTTATGATTGGGGAGTTATTTCACCCCTGTTTGATTTATTGGGGGTTATTTCAGTACCAAGCATATTTAGACTTCCCAGGTGGATGGAGGATTTCTTTCATTAAGAATACAAGGTTTGATTGACCCTGAGCTTCGTTAGTGTTATGTGATTTAAGTTGATTGGACTTTCTTGCTACTGTTGATGGTTCAGAAATCCCAAACAACCACCTGGGATGTATAAAACCCTGTGAATAATGGGATAAACTACCTACCAACTGGTGCAGGCTTTCTTCCATCAACAGTACGGCCGTGTTTAATTGTAGAACATGTCTAAAGGCTAAAAGGGCGGTTTTTTGGGTGTAATCACTGAGGGTTTGTCTCGGAAAGTGTAAATTTCATGCTGTTCTTCCTCTATGGGCATTTGGGGGTGGCCTACTATGGATAGCGCCCATACAGCTGCACTCCCAATGAAAAATCCGAAGAACGTTTGGGGCAGCAATCCGAAGAACTTCCAGGCGATATGTTTGCAGTATATTCACTAGGATTCACACAGCATGAGTACTCCTGAGAGAGTGAGGAACCATTCTATACTTTGCGTTTCGATTCGGTGATTGAACATCCCAATCATCATCTGAGAATATGATTGGATGCCTGGGGTGTAGACAAATAGCCATCTAGATACTCTCCACGGTGATTGGATCCTTAGGGGATTTTTAACAACTGCAATTTCTATGGCCATCGACCCTTTCCCCCCCAACACAATGGCAGTTTGCTGATGCGGCCGGTCCTCGTTCCACAAGAAAGATCATTCAAAGATCCAAACATGCTGCTTAAACTTAAACCTATATTTTTTCATGACTTAACCCATAAGTCTGCTGTGGTTCTCACGGTGGTTATTGTTCTTCTTCTTCTTCTTCTTCTTCTTGTTGTTGTTGTTGTTGTTGTTGCTGTTGTTGTTGTTGTTGTTGTTGTTGCTTCTCACTGAAAAAACCCGAATAGCTTTTTTGATACAATCACCCCAACATGTTTTCCTAACTCACATACTGACCAAAAAAGTACGGAGACCTTCAAGAACCAAACAAACTTCAAACTTCAAATAAATGCTGACAAATTGTTTGAGGCTCCGGAAAGGGTTTTTTGGACAACCTGTCGACTTATCCCAGTCGTCTATCTCGCTGGTGCTTGGAACCCACCGAGGGTTTCGATCAGCACACCTGGACCTTGGGATATCCGTGATACTTAATCTAGTAGGTATACATGATTTAAAATAAGATAACAATCCCTAAGTTGCTCAGTAAATCCCGTTAGAAAAACATAGGTTTTCACACAAAACCCCTGAACTTTTGACTAACTTAAACGGTCCCTTACTCCCTAACATATATATGCTTGTGGCCTGCATGTTTCCCCAGCCCAAACGCCGCTAAAACGCTACGCCTGCGCTCCTCCTGTTGCCTCCTCCCAGGCCACCCAAGGCGACGCCTTGCGTGATTTTTTCGTGGCATCCATGAGCTGCCGACGATGCTTCGCGCCACTCGGATCACGTCACGACATCATGACGTAGGAAGGAAAGACGAAAAGTGGAAAACGCTACCGATTCTGGAAGATGAACGGCGGGTTCACCTACCAAAATGACCCATTGTAGAAAGGAAAAGGATCTGAACCAAAATTTGCATGATTATGTTCCATGTTAATCTTAAGGGATGTACCCCTGAAATATTTGTACCCAAAACCCCAAAAAGAGGGAAGCCGGATAGCCGGATCGGATCGTCTTCTAACCATCCATCATTTCTTCAGCGGCTATTCTTAAACGTTTATGGGGGGAGCCTTTGTTGGGTTGTCCCCGCGTCTCCCAGGATTCCAGGGACAAAATGAAGGTTTAGATTGGGATCCCCGGATCCTGAAATAGAATAATCCTGTTGGTGACTGGGTGGTGGTTTCATTTTTTTTTTGTTCACCCTGATCCTTGAAAACATGATCCCAATTTTGACGAATATTTTGCAGATGGGTTGAAACCACCGGTATTGTTTTTTTTGGGGTCATACCCATAGGATCTAGATGTGGTATATTTTCCTACATCTAAGATTTAGTTGATTCTTATGGCAAATATACCAGTCCCATGGATCCTTCGTGGGTTGAATGTCAATGAACAAATTTCAAGGGGTTCTCCACCACCTCCGACGGTTTTAACCAACAACAAAGACCCTTAAGGCAAGACGGTGCCTGGAGGGAAGCGCCAGTGGCGCAGCTCTTTATGCCACCTAGTGCAGCGCAGCGTGCCAGTCGCGAACGAACCTTGAGCCTCATGGCCTTCTGGTGCAGGTGGTGAGTGGAATTTCGCTTGGAAAAAAAAATCACAACCAACAAAAAAAATAGGTGGAACATGGAACATGACATTTTGGAAGAGTTTGGAGTTTCGGGTTCGTTTAGGTTGTTTCGGGTTTCTTTTGTGTGTTTTTATTTTTAAAGGACGCTTGTGGTTTCCGTATTTAAAAAAATGTACACTCAAAAAAAGGTTGAGCATCTTGAACATTCCCCCAAGATGGACTCACAACAAAAAAGCCAACGACCCAAGGAACCAAGATGCCAAGAATCCAAGCTGTCAAATGTGTTGGCCGGGTATCACCACCATTCAGCTACCGAAAAAATCAGAGATAATCAGAAATCATCAGAAAAATGCCATAAGAACAAGATGGTACCCTAAACATGCATTTTTGTATGGTTGTTTCAATTGGATGATTCCAAATCATTACAACGAAAAATGGGTTGTTTCAGCAAACATCCATTTTAAAGACGGCTTGTTTGTAAGGTACCAGGAAGGAAACAAACCAACCACCCGAAAACTCCCAAGAACACAAAGAACTCCTGGTGATTCAAAGTGACCTTTTTGGGATGGTTAAGTGACCCTTTCAAGGGGTTAAGTGACCTCCAACTAGGGGATGAAAAGGGCACTTTGAATTACCTGGCTTGTGCCTTTTCCAAAGTTTGATATCTCAATCTGAGGTAAAGCCTATCGCCACTTTACTCATGCTGGTGTTTCACCAGAGGCCAGCCAGACATCTTTGGATGGCTTCTCAGGATGGATGAAGCATCCTCTTGAAGCTTGGGGGGTCTGTTTTTTGTGGCGTTCCTGGCATAAAAAAAGCTTTCATAGGTTTACATGTTCGGATTGCAGCAATGTTCAGGTATCAACAGTTCTTATATTATAAGAATCAATTGTCAAACATGTCGAAAAATTCGAAAAATCTCCATGTTGCCAAGTGGCGAAACGAAAAAACACAAAAAGCCAACGCTTTGCAGGCTGCGTTTGCCAAGCTGGACACGGATCAAGATGGCGAGGTGGATCTCCCGGGATAGATGAAAATTTTCTCGATGAGAATTTTTCTCGGCCAAAAAACTTCTTCATGTTTTGGTTGTTTGAGGCTTACACCCCCCGAAATTTAGCAGTTCGCCCCTAAAGCATGATGATGGTTGGAAGATTACTTTCCTTTCCTTTTGGGGGCCCGGCAACTATTTTCTGGGGCGAGCTGTTAAATTTCCGGGGTACCCAAAAGAAAAAGCGAAAAACAAATCTGGGGGAATTTTCGATTTTGGAGGTAGACCTATAGATATTTTCTTATCTCAACCCAATAGGAGGTTGTTTATATACCAATTATAAAGATTCCTACTACAGGTGGGATGACCATCCCCAATATAAGGAGTTTACCCGATATTACAGCACCCAGGGAAGCTAGATAATTCATGAAAATGAAGGTCCAGTTTTTGAGGTAAATTTTTTTGGGAAGGTCACGTTGATCGATGTTGCACGGAAATCCTGCAGAATTACCAAGGGTCCAAGGTCCAGTTGTTTTCTTTTCACAAGAAAAACATGTTTACTAGTTGGTGTGTTTTTACTGGTTGGTTTCCAAAAGCCTTTTACTGTACTCACAAAATCCTTTGAACTGCTTGTTTTTGTTGAATTCCACCCCAGTTGATGTGAAACTGATCATTTCCCTAGCCACACTGGCATGCCAGGCATGATCTTAAAAAGTCTTAGCCCCCGTTACCGTAACACCCTTCTCCCTTCACAAAACAAAACATCAGTCATATTTTGGAAAGCAAGAAATTTGCTTCACATCCTTACATCTCTTCATTTCCGGAAAGTTGATTTTTCGAATCTCAAAAAAACCTTGGTATCTCCAAATATGTATGTTACCTTTCCAATAGTCCTGACATTTTCCACTGAACCAGGATCTTGGTGGTGGTTTCACGCATTTTTTATGTTCACCCCTACCTGGGGGAAGATTCCCAATTTGACTAATATTTTTCAAAGGAGTTGAAACCACCAACCAGTTTTCCACTGAACCAGGATTATTGGAAAGAAAGAGTATGATGTCAACCACCAACTCGACTCCCACGAGGTCACACCACAGGATTTTGCCGAAAATGGCTCCTTTGAGTTGCCGAAGGAACGTCTCAGGCGGGAAAACCTGAGGCGAAACAAAATCCTCCAACAAAGTGACATAAGAAAACCTGCCCCCCCCCCGAGAAATACCGCCGAAACCCTCGTGTTTCATGGGGTAAATAGAACGGACGTGTGGGTGAATGGTAAAAAAAAAACATTTAGAAATCAAAAATGCGTGCGGATGGCTTTCACCTGAAATTGTTCATGTCGGGTATAGAAGATGGTCCATGAAAAGGGCTAAGGCTGTCACCTGACAGAGCACATTTTCTTCAGCATTGGATGATTGGCTACGCCGAAGTGGTATGACTGGCCGAACCCCATTTTTTATCAACCCGAGACTACTGGTGGAAGTGATGACGAGATCTTCCTTACAGGGTGATTTTGGGTTGGTAAAGAGCTGCCTGCAGCCATTGCTTCCACCCCAAAAGTACCTGACATTACCTGACCACCTTGGATTGATTTACAAGAATGCGAACTTCAAGTCTAGCTTTGGCTTGAGGGTCACAAAGGATACAAAGGTTAGATTTGCCTCAGCGTACCCTGAGCTGAAACCAGAAGCAGTGAACAAACCCAATTTGGTCCTAGCCAATGTCCAATATCTCCTCTAAGGACAGCCGTACACCTTTTTCTAGAGAAGCTTTGGACACAGTTTCTTCGCAGATTTTCTTAGGGATTCAGACTTCTCTTTCGAAAAAACCGAATGGCGATATCTTGGTAGTTTGTTGAAGGATGTTGATGAGTTTTTTTGTTAAAATGTTTAAAGCACCTTTGGGGGCATATTTGTTTCCAACCACCAAACCCTCCCTGAAACTAACATAGCCCTAAAAATGGATGGTTGGAATACTACTTTATTTTCAGTGGCTATGTTAGTTTCAGGAAGGGTAAGATGTGTTTTTTCCAGTGGTTGGAATGGATGGTAGTAGATGGTTTTGTATATACGTCATTCACTGAGCCGCTTCGCCTGGAAATCGGGAGGAAGTGGTAACAGTGGTGAATGTTGGAGATTTCCTGGTTCAACCAACAACAACAAACAACAACAACAACAACAACAACAACAACAACAACAACAACAACAACAACAACAACATCAACAACAACAACAACAACAACAACAGCAACAGCAACAACAACAACAACAACAGCAACAACAACAACAACAACAGAACCAACGCATGTTTGTTGATGTTCGGTCTTGAAAAGCCACAAGAGGCTAAGGATGCAATTCTGTTGCTTCACTTTTCTGGGTCATTGATGGATAAGGCTGGAGATAAGATTCCAGTGAGATTGAATTCAGCCAAACGATGATTCCAGAAAAGATGGGAGTTGCACAAATGTTTGAACTTTTTTTTTGACATGTTTCCCTTGTTTTTTCTACTGCTGTGTTTGAAGAACCACAACGTCCAAATAAGACACAAACACACTTACTGTATACATCTAGATCTTTTATGACCATTTGCACACCCAAAACATTCAACAGATTTTACGGGCTAGCACGTGAAAAAGCTAGATTGGTCATCAGCAACAAAAATCCTCACATCAAACTATCAACAAACATGTACTGTAACATATGTAGCATGTCCTTGAAACAAAAAAACCTAGGTGGTGGTTTCAAATATTTTTTATTTTCACCCCTACCTGGGGGAAGATTTCCAATTTGACTAATATTTTTCAGATGGGTTGAAACCACCAACCAGAAACACTCTGAAACACCGCTGAAAGCTGTCACGCTGAAGCCTCCATCGGATCCATTCGATCCAACTTTGAAGGCTCTTTGAAACCTTGGATACGGCCAAGCGTGGTTCCATCAGCGCCGAGGTCACGTAGAACGATGGGAAAATGCTGGTAAAAACGGAGGCTTGGAGGGATTTTTTAAAGGCATTGACCGACAAAAACATTAGAAAAATGCCCCATTTTTACGGCTGCGAGATTTTTTTTCTTCACCAAATTGGATGCCAGGTCAGTTGCAAGTTGACATATTGTCACCCAAATGACCCTTGTTTTGATTGGAAAAGGCCTTCTTTTGAGGGTAAATCAAAGGACACACAGGTTCCAGATATGACATGAAATTTTGCTGAGTTTGGGGGATTCCCACAGTAAACCGACTCTAATTTGCCACGAGTCTGCTTTCAAAACTCGCGAATCTCAACCCAATCCGCGGTTGATTCTTCGACAAATGACATCCTTTCAGCAAACGGCCGGGAGTATGAACCCAGTAGAATGAACCAAGGGTTTTTTGAACAACAAAATCCTACCATTGGTTGGTCCTGTTTTGTTTGCATCATTTCTTTTTTGCACCTGAAAAAAAAACAATAGGGTTTTAAAAGCGTTCGCCCGTTCAGACCGGTCGGAACTTGATTTGGCAAGTAGTTGGCGATGGGGATAGACATTTGGTTTGTATGTGCTGGGAGGGTTGGTGAGATGATACAATAATGGATTTGTTTCAGAATATTTGGACTGGATGTATCCATACCCCACTTCAACAGTCAACATGATAACTCCTCCAAAAAAATCAGCATAGGCCCCTAAAAATGATAGCTGGAAGTACTACTTTCCTTCTGGGATGGGTCCCTCCTTTTCAGAGGCAAGTTGTCAAACTTGAGGGGTGTAATCCGTTCATTTTTAAGAGATTTCTCCAGGGAAAATGCAAGGATGTGGGACCCCCTGACCCAGGATGCTGGTGGATGCTCACTATTAGTAGGTGACTGGGAATCCGGAACTAAAACATATGAACCTTCAGGATGATTACTGTATCTTTTTTTGGTAGGGAATCTCAATCTAAACCTTCATTTGCCACGATTGCATCGCTTTCCGGCTTGGATGTTAGAGGAATGGATGGCAGCATTTGAGATCACCAGGTGGCTTAAAAGAACACTGTTTTGGAGATGGTTGGGAGATAGGGCGTTTTTGGGGGTGGATGAGGATGAGGATGAGGATGATGATGATGATGATGATGATGATGATGATGATGATGATGATGATGATGATGATGGTTGAGATTAAGATTTCGAACAAGATTTAGTTTATGGCGGCTTTCTCCCTTGGGCCTACAGTACGGGGTTCAGTAACGTGACCCTGGATTGATGGTACGAGTAGGTTCTGATGGGAAATTTTAAAATCGGTAGTTAAAGGACGCAACTTCCCCAATGGAAATAAAATGGAAATACTATAAACTTTTTTTAAAGATTACTACATATATATTTAATAGCAAAAACTGGAAGTTTCCACTGCTTATTATCTTAGGGAATTTTGGCTCAGAAGGTAATTAGAAAAATAAACCAATAAACCAACTCAATCCGAGTTTCTAAAATTTGGGAGTTCCAGAACCCATAGGATCCATGTATGGTATATTTACCTACATTTAAGGTTGCTGTGGATTCGCATGCGTCGTCGATGGTTTGGAAAAGGTGGACTCTTTTTGAATGTATGGCCATTTTTGGTATCTATGTTAGATTTCTGGGGGGTAAACTATATATAGCGAGAAAAAAGAAGCTGTTTGCTCAGACTTTACTTTGTGTAAAAGGTCCTTCAATACAAATATCACTCGCATACAATCCATGTATGGTATATTTACCTATACATGTGGTTGATGTTTTTTGGTACATGTAGGTACATATACCTAATTTACCATACATGGCTGCTACGGGACTGAAATAAACTTCACCAAACTTCGTGATGTGATGCTTCTTTTGTTCCTGGGAAGATGCGTTCACCCTAAAAGCTTCCGAGAAGCTGACCATTGGCACCATTGGAACGGATGGTTCCCGTGGATATGGAGGGTTGTGATCCAAGGTTGCCTGTTCAAAACAAGAAGCAATTCAAAGAGTCAACAATGCTCTTGATGACTTTTGAGTTGTTGGAAGCCCTTGTCACCGCTGATGGCCAGCGTGGCCGCACTCGCTTCCAGCTCGCGTGAAAAGTTAAAAAGAGGATACCAAAGCCTGGATCAAAAGCTAAAAGAGGATGCCAAAGCTACACCGCTTTTTCGGAATGGAAAGGTTTTATCAAATTGAGGTGAAAGAGACCCTTTCAGCGGAGATCGCGAACAGGAGTTCGAAGCACAGAGAGTGGCCTTGTTTAAAAACTGCGCGTGAAGGTGCGTGGTGGAGGTGCTCATGCAGGATGATAGCAGTCGCTGCTCAAAATTGAGCATAGAGGAATCCAAGGAGAGTGCGATGCTGGAACGCCTGGGTCCATGGATGCTCTAAGAGAAGTTGGGTTTTGCGGCTCCTATGGCAAGGTGATTCGTGCTTACAACCGTGATGGAGAGATTCTAGACTACAACTTTGAGGTTTTACCTCTTTAATGTTGGTCCTGCTCTTTGTGGGTTCTTGTTTAGCATCATTTTGCAATGGGGGCTCTTTAAGAAAAACACATTCATGTTTTGTTGAATGATGACATCTCATAGAAAACCGTGAAGAACCCATAGTTTTTAGCCATTTGTTTTGACAAACAAATTCTTCTGTTCTGGAAAAAATATTCCCAAATTACTTTGGTGCAGCAACTATTCCACCCTTCTCATCAGTTTTTTTTTGGATGGAGTTACTCCTCCAGTGACCCACCAAAAATAGGTCTTCCCCTTGCAAAGTGACCAACATGTTTCCCGGTTTTTTCCTTAGCAAAAAACCTCAAAAAACGACCCTACCCTAATGGGGTGGAAAATCTCCAATATGAAAGTGACCGTTTCATTTAGGGGCCCAATTTTCCACTGGGCTCATGATTATGGGAGAAAATCTATATGAAAAATATCCCCAGATTTTGTTGCTCCCCCCCAAACAAATGGTTCACCAGGAAGTTCACCAGACTGGTTTGCACGGTATCCGCTTTGGTTGGCCCAACTTCCATGCCCCCCAAAACCCCTTGCAAAACAAGGTTCAAACCAACATTACCTTGGTTTTTGCAAACCATTTTTGCCACAGAAAAATGGGTTTTGCTGATTTTTTTCTAGGTGGTGGCAACTCAAATATGTTCAATCTTCACCTACCGATCCCTGGTAAAATCATCCAATTTCACTTGCGCATATTTTTTCAGATGGCTTGGAGGTTCAACCCACCAACCAGTTTTGGTGTGTCAGCTTCCCCTAATCTTCCCTAAGAAATCCCCAATTCTTCCCTAAAGAATCCTTTAGGATTCCCCCCAACGTTACCCCCTTGAAACACCGTTTTCCCTAAGGCCTTAAGAACACCTTCCAAAGGTGATTTCACAACAAAAAATCAACCGACCCACCGTTCCGTGGAAAGTTCTCGCATCGCTCCAAGGCCTCCTGTGGTGGAAAAATCGCAAAGTGGTGAACCTTTACCCGCTCCGGAGGTTTTGTGGAAAAAGATGGGAGAAAAAGATGTCTGATGACTTTGACACCTGAAAAAACCATAAAAAAACCTGAGGTTTTAAGGGAACAAAACACATTTTTGTTGGGTGAATGTGATGAGTTTTGGCGTTTTGTTTTTGTTTTTTGGTGTGTTTGTTGTTTTGGTAATTTTTTTTCGGCGGTTGTTAAGGGAGGGGTGTGTTTTGGTATTTTTTTGGAGGGAGGGTTTGTTTAAGTTACTGTAAGTTCCCCCTTTTGTTTTGGGGGGGGAAGGAGTTAAGTTATGTTGAAAGGACGGGTATGGAACTAACCCCTTAGTGCATGTACTTCTTAAAAATTGCGGCCATGCGACCCTTATCTTTGAATTACATGAATTACATCTAAGATACAACCAAAAAAGCAGACTTTCCCACATGAAAATGGCGATTAGGGTGACGATACAACTATGGATGGCATTGATAGGAAGCTTCAGCCATCGATAGGCAGAGTATTGCTACTTAATAAATCTCAAGGATTTGATAAACTTTGAGGATAACTTGCAGGATCATCCTATGAACGGACTGAGTAGTTGAGCTGTTTTTCAAAAAATGATGAGCTCTGAGCTATTATCTTCCCCATATTCCCAAGTTTTGATTGTCATTTCCCTATAAATGTGTTTTTTCTGACGGAGTTAAACAAAAAGAAAGCAACCTTAAGCAGATCATACTGTACCTAGTTCACTTCATTGCTGAGTCCAGTGGTGGTTGGTTTTTTCTGACCCGCTGTCCCCGGTGGAGGGCCTTCCCCTGGACGTCTTGCGCCGGATGGTGTAGGGTATCCCAGGATGTCTTGGAGCTGTTTTTTGTTGGTGATTGTTTTACGGATTGTACCAATGGGAATTCACCCTCAAATCCCACCATCTGGGAGAATGAAATTTTGCTTTTGGTCACTTTTGCCAAGCATCATGGCCTTTCCTTTTTTTTCCTCCGGACAGAGTTTTTGTTGGGTGTCCGACATCGGCGATGATGTGCGATGATTGAACCTTTAAGGCCACTATCGAAGCTGGACCGTGATTTATCAATTTGATGGCCAGGGAAGAAATGGTCGAGATGGTCGGGATGGCAATGGAGTTGCAATCCAATTGCCTGCATGGCTTAGTGAAACATGGACATTCAGTTTCCGCAACAAAGACTGTCGTTGGCACTATGGAATATCTACAACGCTTAGTAGAACCCATGTGAGCCCTTTTGAAGTGGTAATTTCAAGGCCTTTGGGCTTCTTGGTCAGCACTTTTCTGACGGGCAATTGGTACAATCAAGAGCATCTATATTGCCACGATTACATCGCTGCTTCTTTAGAAATTTCTATTGGAGTTGGTTTTGTGGGGAATGGATGCTCAAAGAGCTATCAGATATGTCTCTGAAGCACTGGACAGACGAATGCAGTCCATAGAGGATGGAATGTCTTGTGTATCCACCTTAACCGCAACGAATTGGTGGATTGGCTTCACTGAGCGAAGGCACCGCAACCTTTTGCAGAAGAGGCTGTCATGCCGGCAGTTGACATCGGTTTGGGAGAGGCTGCGACGATCGTTGGCTAACGCCCCCTTTAATTGTCGGGCATCGTATTTCAAGTCGCACGCTGTTTGGTAAGGGAATCCCGCCCTCCAAGAATCCCCTCAAATCTGCCCGTTTCAAGTTTGGGAACTGTGGTACCTTGAAGATGGGCTGCCCATGTTGATCTCAGATAAAGAAGAATCTCCAGGAAATGGATTTGGTTTGTATGGGACATCGTTCCAAGTTCCAAGCAAACAACTTCTTCATTGAGATAATAAGTTGTTTCTAGTTTACCTTGGAGCCCTTAACTGCAAATTCTGATGCAGTAGTTCCACTATTGTAACACAACATTAATGTGTTGCTCTGCATTATGTATTTGTAGGGAATATTCTGTTTGGTAAATTGCTAAATTGCTATCCAAAAACAGTGTTCAGAAATTAAATATGTTTGTTAATTAGATACATACATGTATTACAGTATATCTAAAGTGGTGACAATCACTACTGTATGATATTTTTGGTAATCATTACCATTACCATTATCATTATCATTCCAGTGATGTGTTAATTCGTCCCAAAGCAGGTGTCAATGTCAACGTCCAGCAGCAACAGCAATCCTACAAGGCATCTCAACACATACTACATCATCTTAACTGGAGGCTCCAATCTCCCACTTTGATGTCTCCAAAATTCATATTTTTTTACTCCACATGTCACTTATACTTGTCTTAGAAAGCTCCTCTAAACAAAATGCATCAACATCAACAAACCTCCCTAAACCCCAAACCTGTTGAATGTTTTTGGGACATCTTTGTTCCTTTTGACCCCCCCCAAATCACATACCAAGACAAAAATCACAAAACAAAAAAAACAAAACCTAAACATCTATAGAGTCCATTTTTGTCTTCCCCCCACCCCACCCAAAAAAAATCAAAACGCCAAAGATCCATGGTTTTTTTGTTGGATTTCTAAGGATCGAACTGGTGAATCACACCAGTTACACGCAACTTTGGACTTCCGAAGGCGACGTGGGGATGTTGGTGGATGTTGGAATGGGGGGGATGGATCCCGGATTTCTAAGAAATTTTAGACGCCCTTTTGGGGCTGGAAAAAATTGATAATTTTTGGATACCCCATGACATGTTTTTTTGTAAAGGAATCTTTGAAGAGGAACTTTATACCTAATACACTTTGCCATACCATACTAGGTGGTGGTTTCAAATATTGTCTATTTTTCACCCCGAAAATTGGGGAAGATTCCCAATTTGACTAATATGTTTCAAAGGGGGTGGTTCAACCACCAACTAGCATATCATGAAAGAACTCGGATGTGATTTTTTTGTTCCCTCCTTCAGAGTTTGTCGTTGTATTGCCATCCAACAAAAACGGTGAGCATTTCGCTCCTTGGATGGCTTTACGGTGCCATCCTACATTGTGAGGCATGTTGTGTCGCAAGCACGTGAGCATTTGGGTACCTGAAAACTTGGTCAGAAGCGCTCAGGATTTGGTTGGAAAAAATGTTTCAGAGGTTTTTGGGTGGTGATTTTTTAGGGAAGATTTCGAAGATTTCCGTTGGGAAAAAAGTAGGATGGAAGAATTCCTGACAAAGTAAAATCATCATCATTTTTGGAGTGTAGATTTTGTTTGTGAGATAATGATGGGATGGAAGTTCTGGTGATTGTACGAAACATTTGGTGAAATTGACGATCAAACAGTTTTGTTTAAATCTTCCTACACAATGAAGGTTTTTTTTACATTCCTCCAGCGAAGCATTTGAAAAAAAAACACATCCTCTTCCAGGCGGAATTCAGAAGTTTGGGTGCCAGGTTGGTTGTTTCAATAAGTTAGTATCACCTGTTTGTCCTTCCATAAAGAAATAGATACATTTGGCTACCTCCTGGTTCAATGGCAAATGGATACGTACTCCGTTTTTGAGACCGGAAAACTCCAGGAGGACTTGGTCTGTCTCCGGTGATTTTCCAACTGAAGGTACGAAGTGAGGTTTTTTCTAGAGATTTCCCATGCAATCCATGCATTACGGTATTACATTTTTGGTTGATTTTTGTGGTAATTGTATAGGCAAATACACCAGTCCCATGGATCCTAAGGGATGGACATATTACTTGCCACTTCATTATCCCAAAATCCATATTGTGAGGAACACCCCACAATGTAAAATGTATGACCCTAATGACTATTCACAAATGCTAAACTAATTGTTAACCCCGAATCAATCTGAACCATAGTGTTTGTTTCAATGTCGAGGGGAAAGAAATCTCAGTTTCCTGCTATGAAATCCGGCATCTAAACCAGCATCCACGACAGATTTATATAAGTACCTCGAGTATATAGTAACCCCCCCCCCGAACACTAACATTTGCTAGCTGCAACATCACCATGTTTGATAAGAGATACATTTTGAAATTAGTGGTTTTCATTGTCATGTGTTAGTTTGGGGGGATGTATTTAGTATACATGTAACCCCAAATAACCCTTGTTTTGATTGGAAAAGGACCTTTTTTTTGGAGGTAAAAACCTAAGGAGAGTCATGGCTTCCAGGGATCCGTCGAAGATATGACTAAGGTCGCCGGATTGGTTCGTGTCACTGCGTTGAAAATGAGCTTGGGACATTATGCCAACCGTGGGTGTCTTGGGATGGGATGAGATGATTGATGGGTTGTGTCTCGCTGGCGAATGAAACATGGAAATGTTCATCAAGGTGGTGGCAACGCAAAGATTTTTTTATGTTCACCCCGAAAATTGGGGAAGATTCCCAGTTTGACGGATATTTTTTCAAAGGGGTTGAAACCCCCACCTAGTCATTTTTGGCAAAGGGAAAGTCTAAGTGAGTTCGAACAAAGTGAAGAAAACATCCAAAAGGTTTCGATGATGAGATCATCCAATCCTTTCACCAAAAGTGTTTTTTGTCAAAAGAAGAAACTTATTTTTTTATAAACCCTCCCGGGTGGTATGAATAATCCCTTGTATAAGCTTAAACAAACCAGGGTAACAATGGCGAAAATCAAGCCAGGAATGGATGCGAATCTGTACAGTTTCTCGAGAAGCCGCATTATTTTGGGTTGTCTTTGCCAGGTAGTTTTGGAAGGGAAAAAATCCTTAGCCTTTTTTGGGGTGAGAAAACCCACCTTTTGTTGGTGAAATGAAATGATGCATGAAACTCCAACAAATAAAGTCGTCAAATCTTCTTCAGGCTAAAATTTGTCTGGGTGTTGGTTTCAAATATTTCTTATTTTCACCCCTATTTGGGGAAGATTCCCATTTTGACTACTGGAATATTTTTCAGATGGGCTGAAACCACCGACCAGTTGTGGGTTGTTAAGATCACCAAAAGCAAGTCCTGTTATTTTGCAAGGAACTGAAACTCTTTGGACTTGTTGAATTCATTTTTGAAAAAAAAATCCACTCACCCAAAGTGTCGAGTAATACTAATTACTGTATCCATATCCCGGACGAAAGAAAAAAGCCTTCGGCTTGTTTACACCCCGGAAATTTAACATAGATACCAAAAATGATGATTTGGAAGATGTATCTCCGGCTTCAAACCATGGCGTCATGTTGGGGTGTAGCTATCTTAGATTTCAGGGGTGTATCCCGAGGCCCTAGACATCCAGGGCCAGCTCCTGAGGTTCTTCCTAAAAAAACATACCCCGTTTAAACACCATAAAAACCTCAGGAGGTATGGGGGTTATTCACCTGGATGTTTTTTTTCTTTTTTCGGGATTCCTTGTTGTAAAGAAACTCTTCAAACACATTCTTCCCTATACAGTCTTCCAACAAAAAAGTACCTAACTTAGGTCATGGTTATTTTGGCTACACCGTAGTGAAAGTAGATGGCGCAACTCCCAAAAGGTGGCTTAGTAAGGGGCTATGATAAACCAATACATGGGAGTTGTGCCATCTACTTTCCAGGTGGTATAGGTTTTTTGGGGAAGGGATCCAGGCATACCGTACCAAACCCGTTAGGAAGGTGTTAGGAAACCTTGGGACGAACCGAAGCCGTTCCAGGTTTTCGGATGCCGGCGGAGGTGATAGCTTGGGAGTTGGTCGACGGTCCATTCTGCAGGTCGGGGTTACGAAGGGGTCACGGGCCTAAGGGGTTTCAGATGTGAAGCAGAAAGTTTGGAGAAGACAAAAAAAGATCCCAGGAAGTCCAAATCGACCTAACTTTGCCCATTGGTAGTAGGGAATCCTTTACATGGATCATCCCAAAGACCATTCTGTGTTTGGTCTTGGACTTCCAGGGAGAGGGGTTTGAGTGATATTAGATTGTCAGACATTAAGTATCATGACCTTGTAATATGCATATTGTGATACATTGGATTCCATGTGAAATGTGTGTTTATTGAGGGGCTGGAAAAAAAAGGGCTGCTGATCCTCATCATGTTTTAGCCGAAGTTCCTGTTGGATGTCCAAAAAACGGCAGGCTTCCCTGAGAAAAAAACGATCTTTTTTTGAGGGGAAGAAGTCGAAATAGGAAAGTTAAATGAAAATGTTTGGCTTCTGAGAATCGATTTTGATGGATTCAGATAGGTAGATAGATAGATAATGATAGATAAATAGATATTATAGATAGACAGATTGATAGATTGATAAATAGATTCCCATGTTTCATCATTTGTTTGTGTGGGTATGTGTTTGTGAGTTGGGCAAGATCTGAAGAAACTCATATATGAGTGAACAAGAAAACAAGTCATGCTGTATTTTCTTGGAAAGTAAAATCTATCACAAATTCCTGAGACATGTTTGCTCCAGTGTAATTCTTTATTCAATGTGTGAAGCTGCTGTCCAAAGCATGTGGCTGATTCATTTAGGTTCTTCTTGGGTGAGCAAATGAATGTAAAGGTTTGGTGCGTGCTTCTTATCACCACTGTCTTGAAGGGAGGATTTTGCCGATCGTTTTGGCAATAGCATGGCCAGCATGTTTTGCCTCGTATAGTTGAGAGCGTGGGCATACCCCCCTCGGTGCCACTAGAGACTTTTCATGCAAAAAAGAAAACGACAACAACTTTGCGGTTGCCAACACATTCAACCAGGAATTTCTTGATTTTGTTTAAGGTGATTGTTGACTTTGTACAATAGTAAATCACCATCAAGGCACCATTTGAGAGCATGTTTTTGGAACTTTTTCCAAACATCCAGCAAGCAAATCCAAGATTTTAGTTTTGTAGAAATCTCTTGAACATGTTCTTAATAATCATGAAATGTTTAAGCATATACATGGGACACGGATAAACGATTTAATTCGGAACCAACCCCCCGGCATCATCAAATGTCGTGCTTTCGGTTCCTGGAATCCCGAAACATACCTGGATTTCGCTTGGAGATTCATATTCCAGTATGGTTCAAAATTCTCCGAAACGGGATGATTTGAATATCAACATATGCAAATTGTGAGCCATTTTTGTCAGAAAAACTTCTCCAGATCATGAGGTTTCTGATTCATTCTGGCAAAAGTGTAAGCCCAACAAGAGATCAATGTAGTCTCCATTGTTGTTGCGGGGTAAAATCTTCCAAACATCTACCACGCTTTTTAAGGCACGTGTTTAGTTTTTTTCACCATGGGATCGTTTTGAAACATCTGGATTAACGTTAGGGCCCATAGTATTTGCAAGAAAAAGCCACTGTAATAATAAGGTCTCACCCGACCCTCACCGTCAGTTGACAGTAGATGTTGGTTGAAAATACAGGATCCACCCCCAACAAAAGTCACCCAACGTTACTGGCTGCTCCAGCCATAGGATTTCGTTCACCAAACGTGCGTGTTGTTTTGTGAGGTATATGACAAATAATACCATGCTGCCCTGCAGCTACCAATGATACATTCATGATATTTCAATGATATTTCACGCAGACCCATCTTGGAGTGAGTCAAAAACACACACACACAAAAAAAAAAGGAAATCAATCCTGTTTGCTTTGATTTACACAGGAGATTATTGTCACTATTTCACATGAAACAATCCTCTTACTTACCACCCTTCGTGGTTGGTTTTCCGGCATGATCTCCTCCTCCATCGATGTGCCTTCAGGTGCGTGATCGTCGCGCCTTCCGTAGTGTCTCTTCAGAGGAGTGCCCTGACCCCAAAAAAAATGTTGAGACAATCCCATAGCATCCATGGGATTGGTATATTTACATACCTGGATCTTCACTTCGTTTGCTGAGTGGATGATCAGGGGTGCTGAAGCCACCATCCTTAAGATTCAAACAGCACCCCTTGGGAAGATATAGGTATATATTTACCTACATTTAACATAAACATCCACCATTCATGTAGATAAATATATCAGTCCCATGGATGGTATGGGAAGATTTTTACGCGTTTTATTTGGCGAAGATGAAGGTGGTTCAGGTTCCGTTTTTCCACACCCAGCCAAGGAGGTTAACCTGACTAAACATTTCAGGATTACATATTTGCTAGAACTAGGTGGTGGCAACTCAAATATTTTTTTATGTTCACCCCGAAAATTGGCTTCATGCTTCCAATCACAGGGTGCAAATTTCAGGTACTTGAAGGCTGTAGCTGATCATTATTGCCCTGCACCTATTCGCTGGCGTCAGGCATCTGCTGATTTTTGTTGTTGGGTTGGATAAAAAAAAGCTAACCAAAAAAAACAGGGGGGAAGATGGGTCTGGGCAAAGTGGTGATCACTTCTTTTGGCATCCCACAAAAGCATTGAAGGGAGAATCAATCAAGCGATTCACCATCAATGGATAATATTTAACTATATACCTATGGTCAAAATTTCAGTGCGACCATTCACCGCCGGGAAGGGTCAGCCCTTTACAGTTGGTGGTTTTTAGGAAGGGAATCCTCCCCCAAAAAAGATGCCCAAAGAATTCAGGTTTCGGAATTTGAGTACTTTGCCCCAGATAGAGGTTGATGGGTGTGTGTGTGGACATCTTGGGAGCGTTTTTCTTTTATGATCTTATGGAAAGATGTTCCGTCCTCCAACTAAGGCAGCATCCAAGGGTCATATATGAATCTTGAAGATGGTAATGAAGGCATCCTAATAAAATTGGTGAGTTACTTAAATACTTCGCTTGGGGATGTCAAGGTGAGCAATGAAAAAAAGGGCCCCTGGTTGTTGTTCAGGGTGTATAGGGGATGAATTTTCCTACCCAGTTATGTTGGGATTATGATCAGCCACTATTTTTGGATCCTTAATAAAGAACCAGTATAATGGAAGGTAAGGCCGGTTTTTTTTGCTGGCCCAGGTAAGTTTCCCCAAACTTCAAATACCCTTCAGAGACTCCTCCGACTCCTCCCCATGATTGAAAGCAGATGAAAACAGTATCGATTTGTGTACTTAATGGAAAGACTTTCTAGCAAAGAAGCTGGAATCAGTTGAATCAATTCGTTTTTTGTGTAAGTTAGTATCATTTTGTTTGTTTAACATTATTCATATATATATAACTATAGACATTTGGACGTTGATTTCTCCACCATTTGGTATGAGATACCTGGAAGTTGGGGGAAAGAAATTGTGTTTCAGTGAAAAAACAAACATATGGGTGTTTCCAAAAATAGGGGGAAAACCCCCTAAATGGATGGTTTATTATAATGGAAAACCCTATTAATTAAAATGGATGATTTGGGGGTAGCATATATATACCCCCTATTTTCGGAGTGCCATCCATATATCTCGCGTTTCAGCCCCAGAGGTCTGGAGCCAAAATCGTGGCACGGCACTGTACTTATGGCGTCCTGTACCACCTTCCGATACCTTCGTGGCCTTGGGGATGGCGACTTGGAGTCGTTTGGATGGATGGGATGGAGGGGAAGGTCGAACCGTTGCCCCAGGTGCCCCCAAGAGGTGGTGGGGATGATCCGTTGTTAAAAAAAAACACACACCCATCCACCCACCCAAAAAAAACGATGTAATTAATTATATGTACTTATATACCTTGGATGGATTTGTTATTTGGTTGGTGATATTAAGTGATATTTGTCTACGGATTGTACCGTAAGTGACCATCGAATCCCACCAGTTTGGGAGGAATCAAAAAATTGGGACTTTTTTCCTTTCGCATCAAATAGGCAAATCTAAGAAACTGTTATGGAGAGGTCTTTAAAGTTAACAGTTACCCCGAGTTACCCCCCCAAAAATGGTATATATAATATGTATGATTAAAATGACCTTGTGGTTGTTGTTTTGTTTGCGAGAAAAGGAGGGAGAAGGGGGGGAAGTGAAATATGGTGGTTGGAACCTTGACATATTTTTTGGACAACGATTTGTTTCAGGGGCAGTTTTGTGGCGTGACATCTCATGGCTTCAAAAAAAGTGCGCTGCCCCCAATTTTTTTTCAGGGGCAAACATTTCAAAGCAAATCATTTTATATTTTTTCAGTGAAGAGTGGGTGGGGGTGATATTAGGGGCCCAAAGGTGTAGTTTGGCTGGCGGCTATATGGATGCCACATGATGTTCCCCCTATTGATAATTTGATAGGTTCTTCGGTGAAAATTGGAGGTTGGAGTGGCCTACACAAAAAGGTGGTCCAAGGATCGGCACGGCGATCGGCGGGAGTCAACTTCCAAGTTTGGTGGCGAACAGTAAGGGTCCATACCTAAACCAAGACTAATGAGAGTTGCGCCATTTGCTTTCCAGGTGGGGTAGTGTGACCTGTCATAGCGAGAGAGAGAGAGAGTGAAAGGATAAGTGAATCATTTTTCTTCACTCAAGCAGGATTGTTGGTTCGGTTCATCAGTAGCTTTGACTTGCACTCTGGGTAAGCTAACATGGCTGGCTGGAAAATGGACCTGGATTGAAGATGCATTTCCTATTGAAAATCAAGATATTCCAGCCAGATATGTTAGTTTGACCAAAGGGTAAAAGAGGCTCTTAAAAAAACACTCAGCAACTTGAAGGGGCAAAACAAGAAACCACAACTTCCAAAATCTCTCCTCCAAACTCCTTTGGAGGCAACAAACAAACATCACCATTGGTTTCTTTCAATGTTCAACACCCCTTTCTTTGTCCTTATTCAGCCAATGGCTAACCTTTAAACGTGTGGGGATTTCATATTTAGTAGGAAAAAATAGAGTTTAATTTTTTGTTTCATGGTCCTTTCGCTCAGTAGGTGTCAGTTTCTTTCCCTAATAAACCCTCATGAGTTTGAGCATTTTGAACCATACCCTATTGGCAATAACCCCGATGATTACTCATATCTTTGTACCCCATACCCTACGGTCATTGCCCTAAATCATACAAGTTGGGCCCCTACCACTTATGCATATGTTTTTTCCTATTAGGGGTGAAATAACCCCAGTTACCCATTTCTTTTCCCCCATTTATAGAAGCTACCCATGTCCCTGTACATTTTTATAACGATTGGCTCAGGGCCCGGTAGGGAAACCCATCATCTTCCCCCCTCCAACGGACCGAGGTAGCCACCACCAGTGCAGAACCACCTCCTTTGACTGCTGCACGCTGCGTGTGCAAAAGTTTCTGCCGACAGAGTTTGGAGGCTGGGGGCCCGTGGAATTTCCACCTAAAATGGAGGAATCCTCACCTTTCCTACAAGCTGAGGGAATCCCCATCCACAAAACAATCTCAGCTAAGGTGCAGTACTGGCATTTTAGGTACCTGAAACTTTTGGTGAATGGTGGGGCAAGACTTTTTTGGGTTGTTGGATGGTTGAGAGGTATTTCGACAGGATCGTTGAAGTTTTGTTGGAGCTCAATTTGTGGAGTTTGGGGGGGAGGGGTTGTTTATAGAGTTGATTTGTTTTTTGGGGGGCCGAAGGGGGGGTTCAGAAAACAAAAATCCGGTGCTTTTAGTGGTTTTTGTTGTTGGAGTTTTTGCGTTACGTTCTTCAATCACCAGATAATAGGGCCACCAAACCCATATGGACCACCATCACCGGAGCGACATTGTCTAGGTTTTTTTCATGGGTTTGTGAGATGATTTTGCTGCTCTTCGGGTCTTCAACTAATCAGAAAAAAAACACATTTACACAACTAGGTGGTGGTTTCAAATATGTTCTATTTTCACCCCAAAAATTGGGGAAGATTCCCAATTTGACTAATATTTTTCAAAGGGGTTGAAACCACCAACTTGACAAGGTGGGCCAACCAGTTTTATTATAAGTAGGGTTATAACTTCCTTTATAGGGGTTATAACCACAGTTGCCCATTTAAATAAGGCCAATTATACGGGTTATAGCTCCTTGGGAATATCTAAGAGTCCCATTGGGGTGTTCAAGCATAATTTCTTTTACCATGATTGGTTACCTAAAATAGTACTTTTAATGTTCCTTTCTTCATTGATTACCTATATGTAACTGATTCAACATAGAAATCAACAGCAGCTTTGTTGGGTCAGTCCCTTTACGGCTTCCCTATCATTCTGTATCATCACCTTCACAATCAAATCCCTTGCCGTTGTGTCGTTGATCATGTTTCCCAAATGTTTTTTTTTTGGTGGTGGTAAAATGATCTGACATTGTGTAGACAAACTTTGCCTCATTGGTTGCCACCCCAAAAAAAAAACATAATGTTATAATGCTAGTTCAGTAGGGATTTTGCCACCAAAATACTTTGAACTTTAGGAATTTGGGGGGTTTTGGTGATTTTGGGGTTGCCGTGTAGTGAAACTGCCCTTGCTAGACTGTCCTCACATGTTGTCACCACGAGGAGTTTGAGAAACATCCTGAATATTTGAAAAGTACAGCAAGGTCCCTGTAAGTACATGAGAATTCCGCAAATGATTGCATTCACTGATGGGACATCTACAGTACATGAGAATTCCGCAAGCAATCAATTCATAAGTTTCCATGAGTTTTTGGCATCTTAATTGTATTTGCAAAGCTTTTAAAATTTCTCCAGGATGGCCGCATGGATAATTGCTCAAAGACAATCAGGTTGTGAAACTCTTCATGTTGGAAGTTTTTGCATCTCATTTCTCAGCGCCTCATTTTCGAGCTGTAATGGAAAACTCGAAACTTTCTCCAGTTATTTCTTTAAAAAATCCCTGAAAGACTTGGACACTCTAAAAAACCACGTGTTCAACACATTCCACAAACAAAAAGGAACAGGTGTGGCTTTCTGTTCAACTCCTGTTTTTTCAGTTTATTGAAAAAGTAAAGGAAGAAGTCGTTTCACAGGCTCCTGTACAACTCTGGGACGATAGTGGTAGCGGAGGTAAACCTGCGCCACTTGGCATCGCGAGTGATGTGATGTGATGTGTGCCACATGGATGAGAGGATGAGGGGATGAGATTCATCATCTTTTTGTTGTTTCTAAAGTGATGTTTAAATATGTTTAACGGATTCGATCCCATGGGGTTTCCTCACCATCAAGTCCCACCATTTGGGAGAAGAGTTTTGTTTTCCAGTTGCAACATCACCAGCGGAAAAAATGGAGAGAATTTTCCATGCCAGCGACGTGTTTGTTGATTATCGGAGAGAAAGCAAATTGTTACTTTGGGGATCTCCCTGATCTTCAAACAACTTTTCTACCTGTGTTTTTACAAGGTGCGGTTAAGATTTATGAAATTGTTTTTTTCAGAAAAGTTCGCTCGGATTTACAACCCAGAAACTCAATGTATATGGTATATTTACCTATACATTTACTATAAAAAGATTAATCACTCATGTAGGTGGACATACATATATATATGTATATATATGCATGGAGCATTTGGGTAAATGATACCTTGGAGATGTTTGTTACAGTTACACCCATCCCAGCTAGTGGCTAAGACTAAGAAAGTAGCATCCCGGCCGGGGAATTTCACCCCAAAAGAAAGTTGCTTTTGATCATCCATTTTCAGCTAGGTGGTGGTTTCAAATATTTTTTATTTTCATCCCGATCCCTGTGGAAGATGAATCCAATTTGACGAGCATATTTTTCAAAATGGGTTAAAAACAACCAACTAGTCAGGTATGAAACCCTTACGAAAAAGAGATGGTGAATATGTGGTCCCCATCATCTCCTTATGAATTAGTGCACTGGAAAACCCTGTAACTGCTTGACGTAGTTTTTCAGTATGCATTTTGCCTACCTTCAGAATCGTTATTGAGGAATAATTTTCATTATGCATTAAGATTCATGTTTCTCAAAAGATACTTTTTAATTATATTTTCCGACAACATAATAAATTTTGAATTTTATATGGAAGTCCAAGACCAAACAAAGAATGGCCTTTGGGATGATCCATGGATTCAGGATTCCCGATCCTACCAATGGGCAAAGTTAGGTCGACTTCGACAAAGATTCGTTTTTTCTTTTAATATTCGGGATAAAGAAGGTCATGGAGGTGAGTCCACAAACTCAGGCGGTGCATGGGTGCAGGAACTTCCGGAACAGGTGGCTCCATTTGTTTTGGCAGTTGAAGTCCTTTAACACTAAGAAATGAATTCGTGGACAACTAACCACCTGTTCATGGCAACCAGACATCCGGCGAGTTTTCCCACCTGTGATGTGTCTTCCAAACCCTGTAAATAATGGGATGAACCAACTACCAACCTCAACTGGTGATCGCCGGATTTCTGGACCATCCACAGTACCACTTGATATTTTGCAGTTTCCCTGATGATAAACGATCTGATCGATTCTCGCCGTGAACGATCCAAATCCCTACCTCCACACCTGCACTACACCCTGGAAGATTAACATGGAACCTACAAATCACCCATTTGGAAAGGAAAATGATCTTCAAAACCTCCATGATTATGTTCCATGTTAATCTTCCGGGGTGTACACTCCGGTATCAACTAACATAGCCATCGAACATGGACCAATAGCTGGTGTTTTTTTCCATGTGATCCTTTTGCACTCAGAATAGCCCAACGAATCGAACAAAAAAAAATGAAGTTGAAGCTGTTAACGTTGCCATGTGAGTTACTTCCTGGAAGTTTAACAGGTTTAGCCCCTAAAAAACAGGCAATCCCAAAAAGAAAAGTAGTCTTCCCAATCATCCTTTATACCAGGGGGCAAACCGTTAAACTGCGGGGGATGTGTAGTGAATCTCACCCCCGTTCCCGAGGTCCATTTGGTTGGTGAATGCTGCGCAGGCGCGGGTTTTTGGACGAATGGATCGATCGCCTCCAACCCAAGGATGCTGGCTGGCTCGTCACCACCAGGATTTGTTTGACATGTTCATACGGTTTTTAGGATCGGGGGGATTTTGAACATACACACACCTGACATGACAGGATAACATGACATGTTTTTTAAAGGGGATCCGGGGATCCCTATATGTATAAAGATGTTTTTTTTAAAAACATTTTTGGGGATGGATCAGGGACCCCTTCATATATAAACGCCATTGCTACTGGCTTGCATCCTGGAAAAGAGGGGATAGGTATAGATGCATAAATGCACCCTTTTTCGTCACAAGAACATATGTAACGTGGGTGGATGTGGAAGGACCTTAATGGCCATTGAATCTGACAATGATTTGTGAGGGCCCCTTTGTTCATTTGCTTTCCATTTTTTTTTGTCTTCCAAATTGTCTTGTCTACTTGAGGTGTCGTTTCTTCAGAGTGAAAATGAGATGTGTGTCATGTATCTTTCCCCCAAACAAAAAACATTCAAAATATCACACAATGATTCCATTTTGGGGATGGATGTTTCCATGAAATTCCAATCCCTCATCAAAAGATCCACCTTTGGATGTAAGGAAGATGGACATGAATGGCGATTTCCCTATTCTGGAGATACATGCCCATGACGGATCCATAAAACTGGTATATTTAACTACATGAATGGTTAATTTTTATGATGTTCATGTAGGGTAAATATGCAATCGTCCCATGGATCCTATGGGATATGAAATTAAAGTCTTGAACTCTCTGGATGACACAACAAGTCCCGGGAAGTCAGGCAATTCAACGTCCATCTCTCAAGTTGTTTAGGTGTGAGCTCTGAACATCAAGAACCAACAGATTGTGGAACTGTAAAGTATTATATACTATATAACACTGATAAACTGAGCTACTGTTGATGGTTCAGAAATCCGTCGATCACCAGTTGATATGGCAAATGTCCCATTATTTTCAGGATTTTATATACATGTATGGGAAAACCCCCCGTTTCGGAGAAGTCGCTTCAGGTTCTTTGGGCCTCAGTAGGTCATAATGTGCCACACGAGACCTTTTGGGAGCCTGGGAATTTTTGTTTGGAGGGTTTTTTGGACCGGTGGGAAAGATTTTGGAGATTTTTTTGGGGGGAGGTGATGATTTTTTTTTTGGGGGGGGGGAAGGGAGAAGGTGGAGCCAAAAAAACATGATGTTATTTTTTAGAAAAAGATGGAAGATACCAAGTTTTTGTGTGGGAGAAATGTTGGCTTTGGGTTGCAAAAAGTTTGGAGAAAAAAAACGTTAAGTTTTAACATAGTCTCCCCTGAAAAATGACAATTTGTGGGAAGACGATCCAGGCACTTTTTCAGGGGCTATTCTCGCTGTCAAACTTTGGAGGTGTTCTTTTAAATTCATGTTTTTTTCGGCAGTTTGGGGTTTTTGGTCAGATGGATCTCATCCTTCAAGAATAACTGTTGTTTTTTCACTGGATCTTCAAGTGGAAAAATCCCAGTTTGGTTGAATGGCTTGAGAAGTTGAAGTATGGCCATGATCTATTGGGATTTATTAAATACCTGCCCCAAACCGTAACATGGCCCCTGAAAAAAGGCCTTCCGAAAAGGAAAGCAGGAATATTCTGATCAATAAATACTATAATATGGCAATCAATCATTTGTAGGTTTTGAAGAGATATGTTCACCGCAAAAAAAACACAGTTTTTTTCCATTGCTGGTTAGTGGGCCAAAAAGAAAAACTGTACCAGATATAATTATATAGCCGCGTATTTTATATACATAGATTATGTAATGTTTCTTGGTCGTCTCTTACGTCTCAGGAAGATTGAGAAGCAAATCTTCTGCGATGCTGTTGATTCATATATCATCGACCCTTCCGCACCAAAAATCTGAAGTTGAGTGTCTAATAGGACTGGTAGATTTACCCATGTATTTACCATGAAAATCCAGCATGTATACTGTTGATGGCTGAAATCCGGCTAACCAGTTGATATGGTAAATTTCTCAGGAGCTGGCAGCTGATTCCATTACCTTTGACTATCTTGGACGACCTTCCCTACATGTTTCTGGGCGATATTTAAAAATAAAGATCTCTAAGGAATTTCGAATGATGTTCATATACCCATGATTATATACAAATATATTGTTTCATGAGTATATTTGCGTGTATATATTAATTTATTTAATATAGAAATAAATGTAAACACACGTGTAGATAATATGCATGTATACAATATTTACATGTATATCTACATACATGTTGCGGAGTTCATTGGGTACCACGCACCCCGAAAGGTAAAAACTGGTACAAGATTTGAGAATTAAAGGCCAACAAAAATATTCATGAATGCAAAACTTAAATCGAATTTTGATCTTTGGGCTTCTGGTGTTTGTGTTTTTCTTCCACCGAACATGTTTCTTTTAAATTCCGGTGGCGTGGGCTAAGAGTTACGAAACCAAAAACCCCTATGTTTCAATCCAAAAATGGTGTGAACAAAAAAAGGGGTTGCGAAGATGAAGAGTTTACCTGCTTCACTTCCAACATGGATTTGTGAACACCCTCCCGAACAAAAAAAAAAATGGGATTTCACTTATTTTCACGGCTGAAATATAAAAGGTGTTGACCTGACCTTTTAGGAAGGTTGTGTTTGGATGAATAGCTGTAAAGTTTGGAAGAAAAATCTCTAGAATTTGAAAATGTTTGTTTGGAGGTGGCGTCTTATTTTTTGAATAGAACTCCCTGTCATATCATATCTCCAAATGTGGAGAATACGATTGTTGCTGCGATTAAACAGGGTTCATTAAATTACCCGTATTTGCGGGGGAATCAAACAATTTACAAATTGTATGACATTTGATACATGTCCTTCTAATAGTGCATAGTTTGGGTTGGTAATATAACCCAAACAATCCATGTATGGTATATATTTCCCTACATTTACCATACAAATCAACCAAATGTAGGTAAATATACCATACATGGATGGTATGGGTAATGACCCCCTGTTTAACTCGTTCCCAATCGTTTTGAGTGTACCTACTCTGCCACCAACCTTTACGACGGATTTTGCCAGCATGAAGGCATGAAGGGATCACCGATGAAGTGAACAATCCGATGAATGTACTGTTGAAGTGAAGGATCCCTAGGTGGTGGTTTCAAATATTTTTTATTTTCACCCCTATTTGGGGAAGATTCCCATTTTGACTAATATTTTTCGGATGGGTTGAAACCACCAACCAGACAAAGATTTGTTAGTTTTAAAATACAGTGACCATATATAGAGAGAGAGGACTATATTTTTGGTGAGCGTCATATTGTTTATGTAATTCTGTTAGATTGCGGAAACATACATTTCAATGTCCCTTCAATACGAAATATGTTTCATGTGTTCATCATATCCAAAATGTGTGCATCTTCCGAAGAAAAAACATCATGCGGGATTGTTCGAGGTATTCCCCCAAAATGTTTTGGCTTGTCAACATCACCCTAAAAAGAATCTCAAAAACAAGATGTATAGTAATCAAGCTATATTTGTGTTGTGATGCTGTTGATGGAATCAAACTATATTTGTGAAGAAATCCGGCTAACCACCTTACATGTTTGAAACCCTAGGAAATAATGGTGTATATTTAGCATATCAACTGGTGAGTTGATCCCGGATTTCTGGTTGCCAGCAAAAGGGCCTACATTATTTTTCATGGCCAACCTTCGCTTTCTTGAGACTATGTCAATGGAGTTTCCTGGTTCCCTTAATAGGTGGTAGGTCATATATAAGTCCATATACCACTTATATATTGCCTATTGGGTGATTATATATCACCTACCACCTATTAAGGGAACCAGAAACAGCTGTTGACTATGCTACTTCAGGTGGTACACGAAGTAGCATCTCCTCACCTTCCACGTCGCGACTCCTCCACGGTGCGGATGGGGGGGGGCGATGAGATTGGTTGCCATGCATTGTTTTGGGTGGAAAAAATGAGCTTGTGAACGGGGGGAAAGTTAGAAATCCCCCCTCATTTTTTGCCATGAAAGTCATGATGGTTAGATATATCTCCAAAAGAAATCATCCAAATTTTTACTGATAGGTACAGGTTTTTTGTACCTCGGGTGTGTGCATCCTGTTTTTTTTGTTGGTCCGGGGTAGGTCTGATTTTTGCTTAGAATTTTTAAGATGGAACTTTTTCAACAGCCGAAAAATTGAGTGAGTTTCGGGATGCAATTCGATACCGCGAATCACATCATTTGAGTTTTAAAGGGCTGGATTCTACAAAATCGAAGAGGCTTTGTTGAAGGATGATTGGACAATGCCTGGATTACTGGGTGGTGGTTTCAAAGATTTTTTATTTTCATCCCTAATTGGGGAAGATTTTCCAACTTGACGAGCATATTTTTGAAATGGGCTGAAACCACCAACTTGATCATGTTTTTGGGATTATTGGATCATCAAATGATATGCCTTAAGAAGAATGCATGAACACCTGATCCACGGCTAGGTCTCCGTTGACCGGGGACACTTTCTACTTCAAAGTAACAAACCAAGGCACCTGAAAATAGGACGTATCATTCCAAAATAGAATGGTGAACGTTGAACCGTCGAATTCAAAAATCATCCCAATTTTCGGGCGCTACTGTTGATGGCAACCAGAAATCCTGCGAGAAAACCACCTGGGATGTGTCTGAAACCCTGTAAATAATGGGAGAACCTTCCAACCTCGACTGGTGAGTTTACCGGATTTCTGGTTGCCATCAACAGTATATGTTATGCAGGTTTCATTATATTACCAACCCAAAACAATGTTTTTTTTTACCGGGGAATTCCCTTGAAAATGACCTAATAACATTTGTATTGATCATCATCTGCCAAAATTAGTAATTCTATAGGTGGTGGTTTCAAGTATTTTTTATTTTCACCCCTGCTTGGGGAAATGATCCAATTTGACGAGCATATTTTTCAGATGGGTTGAAACCACCAACTAGATAACATTTGTATTGCTTGATCTGCCAAGATTAGTAAGTTCATGATCCCTGTTATGTCAGTTTCAGGGAGCTAACCTTCCAGGCGGAAGTGGAAACCTCCTCATGGTCTTTGACGAGTTTATTTTCCTCCAACCGCCGTCGTTCTGTCTGAAATAAACCGAGGGGATGTGATGAAATGCCGGG
>DF240363.1:0-5000 GCA_000507305.1 Breviolum minutum Mf 1.05b.01 | reverse complement strand
TCTTTTCATACATCCTGGATATCCTTGTCACAAAGCACTTACATGACAAATATGTCACGTTGGATGGAGATGTGTCCTTATACCTAGGAAGTGGGCGCCAAACCAGACGGGGCACAGCAGGCGGGCAGAGCTAGTTTGGTGCCGGTAGGACCACCACCAACCTCACCAGCCTCAACTCCAACACCACCACCCACACCAACACCACCAGGACCCAACAGCCAAGACCAGCCAGCACGGACCAGAACCGCCAGCATCATCACCAACACATCGAACTGCATTACCTACAAACTATTTGTATGACATGATGTTGTCAGTTTCATGCAGTCGGACAACTCTCCGCGAAAAACCTTGGTCCATCATGCGACTTGACCATTGCAGTCATGAATGTCGTGAAGGGATTCATTCCGCAAGATGGCCGTGACACCGAACTTGTACATGGGAAACAAAGCAGGAAATTCATACAACAGGACCGAAAAATTGTGCTTCCAAGTTCCCTGGCAAGTTAGGCCGCAGTAATAAACTGACGTGGGATCTGGAATTCCAATGCGGCCAAACAATCAGTGTTTGCACCACAGATGATTTCATTTGGGTGTTTGCTCCATTTTTTTTGAGAATGGAAAAATTTTGGGAACATTTTAGGGGCATCCCCACCAAAATGCCTGTCCAAATTCATGTCACAAAGTGGATTTTTTTCAGTTGGATTAAAGTTTTCCTTTTCACCTGTCAAACAGGCCCCACGCAGAATAAGGCAAGACTGCAAAACAGAAGTAGCTTGGCCCTGGGCAACATCCACTTGACGTACGCACGTATGTTCATGGAGCCTCCTGCCGCACCTCAGCCTGGGAGGGGAGGAACTCACAACCACCAGCCGCAACTCGAGCACCCACACCAGCACCACAAACACTCGGCAGCCAAGACCAGACAGCACCGACCAATACATACCAGAACCGCAAACATCATAAAGCAGACGCGTTGCCTTAATCATGTACGCATTACGTGACCTGACTTTGTCCGCTCCGCTCTCGGGCGACCTTTCGCACGCTAGCAATGTGTTTGCGCAAATCTCAGTGAGAGAGACCCTCGTCCATCATTCACACACACGAAGTTCCCGTCTGCGTCACAATTACGGTCCGCGAGGGACATGGGAAATTACCACTGCCAAACATCAACGTTCCAAGCACCAGAACACAATTTTATTTTCATGAGAACTCCATGTCTCATAATTGGCCGCCTGAAACCATGATGACTGGAAAATTTATTGTGCAAATGTTTGTATTTGATCATCCCAGCGTTTCGTTGGGCGACCAATTACTCTACGAAGTTCCATACAATACGTGCGCCCATTTTCACTTTTTGCGTTTGCGCCCTAAAACGGGCCCGCCTTTGGCGTACAAGCTTGACCTGAAGTTCCATACAATAATTCATCTGCAATTTTTCCCATTTTTTCCAGTAGAAACCTCTTTCCTGAGTTTGCCTTTCGTTTTTCCAGTAGAAAATTTTTGTTTTTTTTTTGTTGCGGTTTTCCAGTAAAAAAGTTTTTGCTCGCAGTTTTTTTTGAGGTTTGCCAGCAGGAAACTCTTTCCTACAGTTTTCCCTGGATATTTTCGGCAGAAAACTCCATCCTGCAGTTTCCATCCAGTTGCCTTCCAGTAGAAAATTGCAGTTGCAAACCCAGTTTCGTAGCATACGGTTTTTCACCACTTCTAATTTTTGAAGTTTATTCGAAGTCAAAGAACACATTATAAAAACCAACCAAAATTGCAGGACCGATGACCGAATCAAAAGTTTCAAACAGTCTCAAAGACAAATGCCGGTTCAGAAGTGTGCCCATGTGCTCGTTAAATTTCATCTAACCGATCTGACTCCGAAGTTTTATATCCACGATGGCCTTTTTCCAAAGGTCACCAGATAGATGTTTGCCTACATTTTTTTGCCCTCCATGCAACATTTCCATCCTCTCAGCACCAATTGCAAGAAACATTGGTGCTTTCAAATTTTGAGTTGTCAAAATTTTGGTCTTGGAAGTGTTCCATTTGTTTTTTTTGGTAGCTGCATGGCTCAATGTCTCCATTGTCCGGGCGGTCGCCCTTCTGTCAGCTGCAAAAAGGTAGTGACACTTCGAATTGCAACCAACAGCTGCTAATTCCACAACCAAGCACCCCACCATATTCGCAACATCAATGTCACTTCTTGAATACAGCAACAAGTCATCCGCGTAACGCACGTTTGTTAACAACTCATTGAATACCACAATGAAGTCCGCAATGTTGAACGCAGAGTTTTATTTTATTATCGCATGTTCCAAGCCAGCATTGAATAAGAATGAACTTAAAACGGCCTTCTTGTTTCACACCCCGTTTGACCGGAAATTATCGTGTTTGAACAATCCAACCTGATCATGATACAATGTAGCTATACATTTCGAATATGCATATGGAACCCCCTTGCCCCTTCAGAGCATCAAACAACGCATTGTAGTCAATATGATCAAAGCGGTTTCCACAAATTCAAACTTGCACACCACATCGGGACCGACCATTCCATAGACTTGAACACAGTTTTCCAATAACCGCGAAAAACGAAATCCGATTTTGTCATTGGATTGCTGGGCTTCCAATATTGGCCTCACACGTTTTTCAACCATACGAGTGGAAAAATTTTTATTGATATTCAGAAACGCAAATGGTCGCCAATTCTCAGGATTGGTAAGATTCCTTGTTTTCGGAATCGTTGAAAAAGTTGTTTGTTTTCCCTTTGTAATGACATGACCGGCCAACAGCATTGAATTAAATCCAGGAAAAAAATTGTTCATGCAATTCGGAACGCGCATGCAAAAACTTTCGGCAACAATACCGTTCGAATCAACACAGTCGTTTCGCCGTAAATGTTTCACTGCATCTTGTAATGTAACCATGGTGAAACGTTCAATCTCCCGAAGCCCCGTTGCCTTTATTTCCCGTACCAAAATTGTGGGACTGGGCGATTCAAATTCAATTTCCGACGCAATTATTTTCCAAAAAAAATGTAAATTCATCCGGACCAAGGCATTTTTCATCCTTCTTGGTACGGGCATGATGAGTTAAGCGTCCAAATCCCTGAACTCACCCAAAACATGTTCAATGCGACCATTTCTCTGCTCACGAAGTGCCCGCCGAAGATGTTTCCGAATAGATTTGGATATTTGTGTTCTCTGTGACTTTGATCCCGTTCCCTTCCGCTCAGCCAGTAAGGCAAGAAAAACATCATCATCATCATCATCATCATCATCATCATCATCTTCTGTTCCTTTTTGTTCAGAAGGTTTTGTTGCAGCCTTGTTCGTTTTCGCAGCCACTGAACAACACAGAGGTTCCAATTCAATTAGTGATCTTGGCTCATGTCAGAGATCAGCATGTAACATTTCATGATTTGAAGTCGGACACCCGCAAGAACCCAGTATAGGTTGCCAACCGTTTTTCATTCGATGAATGCCATGTGGCACCTTCTCGGGTTCACTTGCAATGAAGTATGTCGCACGCACAGCTGTAGAACCTGACAAACACAATGATTTCGAAGAAACTCTGAAAGCAATACGTCGCTTTATGCCCATGGAACTGCAAAAAGTCCACGTGTCCACTAGATTCGACTAACGGGTCATGGTGATCATCATCTGCTCACCACGTTTCTCAACATCAATTTGCAAATTTCCTCCAAGGATTACGCGACGACAATTTTTGTACGCACCATGTAGTGCGCTCTGTAACTGTTCCGAAGGGATGGCAAAATCCTGTGCATGGAGGAGACTTTTGCCACCACTCCCAGCGCATCATGATTGAGAAAAAAAACATTATCATTGTGCAGCCCTGCATTTTTAGCATCAGCATGAAAATTATGATTGACTGTTGACCGTCGTTGTGATTGTACATGCATGTTGTTTGCCGTCGGCTTACCCACCTGAAAATTCAGACTCAAACCTAAAGTGGGCGACGATGGTGACACTGAATTGTGACTCGGTTGAAGCTGTCCTTATTTGGCACCTTGCGAGGCACCCTTTCTCTTCAACCATTCCTTGGCTCGAAACACGGGAGTCTTGACTTCTCAAGCAACGACTTCACTTCGGCACGTGTATGTAGATCATCCCAACTTCCCCATTCCCGAAACATGCGCTGTCAAAGCTAGTTCACATCCTGGTGTCAATGTATACGGTGCCTCATCTGTGATCCGAACGGTGTAGAGAATTGTCGACTGGTTCTTCAAAAGGTGTTTCAAACCAAAACGAACGTTCCGAGCTGCGTCGTTCCACTGGATTGCGATCTTGCGCCACCGAAAAGTCTTTGCCATCACGCTTCAAATCAGCTGCCCTAAGCAATGTCACAGCCAAGTCTCGCGTGAATTGGTCCCAGAAATTCTGCAAATATCATTCCTTGAAATGTGCCTTTCACGTAGATGTCCGTGCCTTGGTGCATCACGCGGCTCGAAATTGCCGATGACAATGATGTTGCTGTCACCGGCACGACATCAAGTTCTTCCGCCTCGTTTGATTTACGTTGAAAGAGTGTTTGTGTGTGTGTGTGTGCTCGTTGACATCATATGATTATTTTGGAAAAAATGATTATTTTATATATTTTTTTGGTGTGTTTTTTGTGCATATGTGTTTTCGCCACACAAACATAATGAAGCGGGCCCCAATGGAAACGCGAATTATCACACAACGTGGAAAACAACAATTCGGAAGCCCACACAACATGAGCAACCTTTTGTCGAAGCACCCTGGACCCCCCCACCCATCAGGCCGGTAGATAAAGGCACTGTTTTGGAGCGTGCTCGGCAAAACCAGATGTTTGTGTTTAACGAATTTTATTGTGGGCATGAGATACCGCGATTTTTCAAATCATCGTGTTGATGGATGCACGCATGTTCTTAGACCCTCGTGTGCAGAACCCTCGGCAAGTGTACCTTTTAGACCCTTATGGGCAAAAGAAGGGCAGTTTATTGGACAGCGGTTCCACCAAAAAATACAT
>DF240362.1:186487-197257 GCA_000507305.1 Breviolum minutum Mf 1.05b.01 | reverse complement strand
TGTTGGTTGTTGTTGTATGTTGTTGGTTGTTGTTGGTTGTCGTTGGTTGTCGTTGGTTTTTGTTGTCGTTGTTGTTCTTCTTGTTGTTGTTGTTGTTGTTGTTGTTGTTGTTGTTGTGTTGTTGTCATTGTTGTTGTTGTTGTTGTTGTTGTTGTTCTTTTTGTTGCTGTTGTTGTTGTTGTTTGTTTGTTTGTTTGTTTGTTTGTTTGTTTGTTTGTTTGTTTTTTTGTTGGTTCGTTCGTTCGTTCGTTCGTTCGTTCGTTCGTTCGTTCGTTCGTTCGTTCGTTTGTTTGTTTGTTTGTTTGTTTGTTGTTGTTGGTCGTTGTTGGTCGTTGTTTGTCGTTGTTTGTCGTTGTTTGTCTTTGCTTGCTGTTGTTTGTTGTTGTTTGTCGTTGTTGTCGTTGTTGTCGTTGTTTGGCGTTGTTTGTAGTTATTGTTTGTTGTTGTTTGTTGTTGTTTGTTTTTGTTGTTGTTGTTGTGGTTGTTGTGGTTGTTGTTGCTGTCCTTGTTGCTGTCGTTGTTGCTGTCGGTGTTGCTGTCGTTTTTGTTGTTGCCCTTGCTGTTGCTCTTGCTGTTGTTGTTGTTGTTGTTGTTGCTGCTGCTGCTGTTGTTGTTGTTGTTCATCGGTCCATTTGAATCGGTGTGAAATAGAAGTTTTCGGATGGATATTTTGTTTTTCGTATGTTGAGTTTGTCATGCCCACAAGTCTGTTCGTAACGTAGTTTTTCTGACGAAGTGCATTTGGTCTCTTTCGAGTCAAACCCTTTCAGAATTTTCCATGGTCCGGTATGAAGCTTCACCATCTTGGAAAGATGCAAATGGTTTAACAAAAGGTTGCGAAATGCGCCATTGTATTTTGAAAAACCATGGTACATTCAAAAAAAAAAATAGTAGCAAAAAAACAATGGATATGACACAAAACAATTGAAAAAAACCGAAAAAAGGGGGCAAACTACCGAAAATGAAATATCCAGTGTACGTTCGACACTTGGACAAAATGGTGGCATGAAGTTGGTTTGCTTTTTGTGATGATGTGGATGCAATGTTGGCATGTTCATTTGTGGTTGTGGATTTTCCGTGAGATGACATTTTACGACCAAAAACAATGAGGACACACTGACAACACTGCGGCAAGTTTCATCCAATGGCTCCAGGTTTTTGCATCGTATTTTTCAACAAACATTTCAACATTGGTATGTTCCAACAGAACAATGATTGCAGGATATTTTGAATGTTTTTTTGCCATGGGTCCCATAAGGCTTGTAGATTCGGCGACACATTGTGGATGTCACATTGTGGATGTTTATTGCAAAAACCACTTAAGATGGACTTTTGAAGAAGTAACATGTTTGTTTCTGTTTTAAGATCCAAATTTCAACCAAACCTAAATCTGACATGGATAACAACGAAAAAAACAAGTTTTTTGTTAGAATTCCATCGGCAGCTTTTTGCTTTGCCATTTGACATTTTTTTGTCATTTTTCCTTGTCGGAGCATATCTGAGCAAAAGAAATGGGGTGGAATTTTCCGTTGCTATTTGTTTTTGAGGTAATTGTTGATATTATCTCAATTGAAGTTGTATCAATTTGCAGCATGCCGGACACTCAAACCATGGCCTTCTTTGATGAGAGCAGGTGCGGAGATTGTGAGGAAATTCCGAAATGTTGTACGCTGAAACTCCAAAAATGAGGAAAACCCCAAATAGGTAGTATTGCAAAGGCTTTCTTTGCTTCAACATCAAGTTTCTTGATTGGATGCCATGTCTTCAGAAGTTTTCCTTGCGGATTCTTTGATTTCAGTTTTTAAATGGAGTTTTTTACCCCGATTCGCCCTATCAATGGCCTCAAGATGGGCAACTGGCATAAAAAAACTCCCCATTTATAACTGAATTTTTGAGCCCTGCTGAGGATCCCATTTTTTTTTCAAAATTTCTACTGGGGGAACGGACGCGTTGTTTTCGCTACCCCTGGGTAAACTTGCGACGACGGCGGACGCCGGCGTAGGCATTTGATACATCCAAAAGGCGAGGTTTCCTCGCGTGGATGGCTCGATCGGCCTCTTGGTTTGGATGGCGATGGTTCGATGTTTTTTTTCTCCAAGAAAATGCCACCGGATCGTCATTTTCAGGTTTGTTGATGGTGAAACTGGATGATTTGTTTTGGGATGTGTCACAATTCAGTTTGAAAATTTGAAATCAAAGATTTTTTTTGCAAGAATATGCCCCAACAGGCATAGAAAGTCAAGTAAGGTTCTGACGAAAATACGAAGAGAAGAAAACTACTGTCCTTACTATAAATGATATGTGATGATGAGGATGCTAGAGTACGCTACTACTTTTGCCGCTATATACTATGCTACTGGTAGTAGATGACCACAACCATGAGGAAGAAGAGGATGAGAACAGCTGCGATGAGGACGATGACGACGACGACGACAACAACATTAATGGCGTAGATGACAGTGATGACATGCGAAAATCCAAGATTAGCATTGACGCAGATGGTATTTGCCAGCAAATGCTTATGAAGAAGAAACCCATCCGTTTTGATTGCTGTATGGAAGACCAAAAATATGGCATATCGACTTGCTTCATTTGGCCCTGAGGAAATTGCCGGATGGCGACGTGCCAGAGAAGATCAAGAAGTCTCGTGGTGAAAATCTAGAGGGGTTCCTTACAGCAGGTAAATTTAGCAGCTGGAACGCCAAACATGGAGATTGTGAGTTTGTGGAGTTTCTTCAGGGTGTCATGGTTTGTGGGAAAACTATGCCTGGTGATGGTTGAACTCTTTGGAAACAGTGCTCAAAATGGTAGCTTTCGCATTTGCAACCCAGAAATGCTTCCGGGATTTTACCCTCCAAACCAACAACTCGCACTCTCTCGGGTAGGTATTTTTTTGAGTGAAGCTCCCCGCGAAAACCAACCGAAAACAATCGTGACTGCCTAAGGATTGCCGGCTGGAAACGCGCGATGAAGGAGTTTATGAACGAAGATCCGAAGTTGAATGACTTGGTCCATTTGTGGGGGAACCTAGTTGAACAGCCCCATTTTTGGCATCCGAAAAATGCCTTGTAGGAAATGGATGGAAATGGTTCATGATTTGTTAAGAATGTGTCCTGGAGTCTCCAATTTGGCTTGACGTAGTCTAATTAGTATAGCGAGTCAAAGGCTCCTAAAACACGATTGGGGTGATTTAAAAAGTTGGTCCCGGTCATTGGTGGTAGCTGGTACTATCCTTAGTTGTTAAGTCATGTGAGACTTATCTGGTGTTTTTGTTTGCACGTTTGCCAGAACCTCCAAAAGAGGTAGCTTTTTTGTCAAGGGGACTGATGTGTACTGTCCCGTTCTACGACCTACGAGATGATTCTCTGTGTCAAGATTTATTCAACCCTTCGCTTTGGTGGTAGAGCAGTTGACCCTTCTTTGCATGAAAAAGAACACATTTGTCGCCATGCTTCGATTTTTGTCCGGAATTTTTCCATCTCCATGTCGTTTGGTTTTTTGTTTTTTCAAGCGCCAGGTTTACGCAGAAGTTCGTTCAGATGGGTCAAAGCAGAAACTTCACTTTGACCACTTTGCTGGAGCGTTTCTTGGGTGTTTCATGTTGCAACTCGATTCCTTGGGTTTCGGTTTTCCACGTCATTGACACATTGTGAGTCATACAGAGCTCGAAAAGGATGACAACCTCTTGAGCAACAAAAAGTCCATGGGGTGATTCCAATGGATTTGAGGTCAAAAACATGATTGGATGATTGGATGTTTGGAAGAAAATAGAAAAAAACAATCCCAGAGTCTACGATTCCAAAGGACTTGAATTTTTTCGCCTTTAGTAAACCTTTCTCTTCCAAATTCACTCCATGAACGGTAGGGAAATTGAGAACCGGCCGCGCAGGATTTATCCTAGACCGTTCTCATCCTTACTTGGGAGGCAAGGTAAAGGGCTGGCCAGTTATCTAGTACCATGGTACACCATCTGTCTTCCAAGAGTTTTTGGATACTCCGAGTGTCCTTGGTATCTTGCAAACGGCAGTGATTAATGACCGTTTGCAAACTTTCTGCAGAAACTCGATCCCTGAAGATGTTGTGATTCTTTCTGATTTCAACTCCTTGAAATTCGGAGTTCAAAACAACAAACAAAAGTGAGCCCTGTGACAGTACACGAAAGTCTCCTTGATCTGACTGTTAGATATAAATGGAAGAGTGACCTTCTAATAACCCTTTGTGAAGAACGCCTGTACCCATTTGCGGTTGCAACTTCCGAAAGATTGGAGCTAAAAATTGAAGTGTATTGTAGATGGACACCATCCTGCACCACTTTGAATGCGAAAAACGAGACTGGATCCGTAAATTCCTGGATTTTGTCCATCAACCATGGGAGTTTCCTCAGTCCGTAGGACCCCAACGAAAATTTGCAGGTTCGATGTTTGTTGTTTTTCTTAGCTGCGCATAGACAGTGTTATAGAGTTACATCCCTTCAGAACGGTTGGGTAGCCCTATAATCCTGTCTATGTGCAGCTAAGTTTTTGTTCGTTTCACTGTTCTTTGCGCTTGCTTCGTTTGGCTGAAGCGCAACAAAAACAGTACGATTTTTGAGGTTCGTATATCTGGGTACCAAAAGACAGACACAGATATAGTTACTATAATCAACATCTTACATGACTTCGGAATCTTACACATTCCACATCAATTCACCAAATGAATTCTATAAAGAGTGACCCAAAAGATGCACAAGGTTCCTAAAATCCATTGGCAACACGATCAGAGGCAACGGAAGAGGATCCTTGGGATATCGAAACTGGCCACTCAAGTGGTGCTTCGAATCGGTTGGGAGCCTCGAGTCGTGCCAAAATGTTGACATTTGAGGAACACAAAAAAGGACTGCACCAGGTCCAATAAATATCTGTGCGTATTAATATTTATTCTATATGCATATATTTACATAAGACGTATTTTCCCTGGTGAATGCTAAATTTGAGCTTAGCTTTTTGTGCATTCGCAGTTTTTCCAGGTTGCAAATTGCAGGGTGGGCCCTTTACCGTAAAGGATGACCTTGCAAAGCGTGCAGTGTGGGATCAGCTCCTTGGGGTACTTGGCCCTAGTTGCTTGCTTCGTTGTTGTTGTGAACGGATGTTGGGAAGAGCACTATGGATCTTACTGTTTGGGTCTGAGTGGAGACAACAATAATGGATCCGATTCGCTGGAAGCTTGCCAATCACGTTGCCGATCATCAGCATGTGCTGCCATTACTTATTACGCTGACCCTCAAGCGTGCTACATAGCAGCTACACGGTGCTTCAAGTGACGGAGGAAAGGTGTTGGTAAACCACTGCCAGTATGTAACTTGCCCTGACCACATCATGGTGTCCAACTTGGAGACAGGTAGCTACTCTCCAGATGAATCGATGTTTGGTGTATTCAAGGGTAGATGGTGATTGGGCCAACAAAAGGCCGGTATACGCAAGGTCTGTCTATCACCTGTTCTATGTAGATTCAACTTGGGTCTCTCAGGGTCAGGTGGGAGGAACCTGGACCATTGCCCGCACAGCGGGCGGGGAGTACGGCGGGTCCTGGTATTCTTTTGATTTTCGAGATGTAAGAGTTACAAGTCGGATTCAGTTTGCCACCTGCCCTCACTACGCAACTCACTTCTATGAAGCGAAGATCATTGACTGGTTATTCGAAAACGAAGTCGAAAGAGTTCCGAGAAACATCAGCATGCAGGAAACTGCTTTGCCTACTTGGCCTACTCCTGCTCCTAAGCCTTTTGCTGAAATTGCTGCCGAGTGGTTGCGTGACAATGAGTCCTTGGATCTTGGCTTCTCTATTTTCTTTCTTATTTTCCTCATGCTGGTACTGCTGGTTGGCTTTATGGTTGATGACATCGAGAAAGACGGCATCACGGTGAAGACCACCCTTGAGGAGATCAAACAACTTCTTCAGTCGCCTGAGGAGGCAGAAACCATGAGACAAAAGCAAGAACTACTCCGAAGACTCCACTATTACAAACAGAAAGATGATGAGGAGGAATCATTCGCCGGGAAAGTGGTGTCTATTTGTGTAAATGTCCATATGTGGGTTTGCCTCGCCTACATCGTCTTTGAGAATGTGTCAGGCCTCCGCGATGAACTGGACCGTCGCTTCATTAGGGTAAGCATCCATGGGTTCGTAGTTGGTGCACTTTGTGTCTCTTATGTCATCGTTCTTGGCGAATCCTTTTGCTTTTCATCGGAAAAGAAGTTTCTTCAGGATGTAAGGGAGGTTTTGCTGGTGCAGCAGGCCAGGACAGTCATTGACAAGATGAAAGGTCTTCCGCCTCAGCTTCGTATGCAAGCTTTATATTATCACTTGGAGACTCAACCCGTGACACTTCACCAAACAGATGCGTGGGGCGACTCCCATCTCACCACAACGGCATGTCACTTCAGGAAGGTCACAGATACTGTTGAGGATTTCATCCCTCTGAGCTGGGTGGATCTTTCCCTCGGTGATGTCCTTGAACCATCGCAGAGGGGTGTGATCACACTCTTTGTTGAAAGTATCATTTGTGCACAGGACACAGAGACCTCGAGGAGAATAGAAAGCAGATATAACCGATTCAAGCAAGAACATTATGGCCCAGACCGCTCAGATGCTTTTGTCGAGTGTCGGCTTGACTATCAGCTTCCGGGGGTACAAAAGAGGTTACTTATCTGCGACAATCGTCCACCTTGGTGGATGAACACAAAGGTGTTTTACCTCGCATCTATCCTTGGCCTGACATGGATCTATCGACTTTGCCTCAAAATGATGACCTCATCATCCACCCTTGTCCTGGTGAAGCAAGTCTTTGTGGGTGACACTTCAGAAGCTTGAGGCCATCTTTGCTGGCGCGGTTGAGCGAAGCACTTAGTGCAGGAAAGAGTTTCGCATCTCAAATCCGAGCACGAATTCAGGTTGCAAAGCCATCGTGCTCATCATATGGATTTAGGTTGCTAAGGCAACCTGCTGGATGTACAGAATTGATGGTAAAAAGTATAGCATTGTAAAGCACAGGACATCTTTGCCTCCCAGGTCACCATCTTCAGCAGGACCAAATCATGTGCACGACCAAAGCTGAGAAATAAAATGACATTTGCTGCCGGAAGCATCTGCGATCTGCGAAAACGGACATCTTTCTGAAACTGCTGCTGCCCTCATCAAAGACACTCAGCAGGAAGTTTTTTTGACTTGAATGTTTGATGTTGAATTGACATTGAAAACCTTTTAGTAGAAAAGTTTCAACAGCATTATTTCTGCCTCCTATTTCTGCCGGTGATCAGGATGACTTTGGTTCCAACAGTCTCATATGCTCCGCCATCTTGGCGGGAATGATGACATGTGGTCGACGATTTCCCGGGAGCAGGAGATCAAATCTAGGTATAGTAGAGCAACCCAGACCACCTCATGGTAGATGGAGGTTAACTTCCAATTATGTGTATACATGATTATATATGATATTCAGGAACCTGGAAAAGCCACGAAACGTTGGGGGCAATGGGGAATTATCACTCAACGCGTCGTTTCTGCTGTAAATTGCAATGTATTGTGAGCTTGGTCGTCGCGACGAAAGGCGACGGCCGAGTTGTGAACTACTGAAAAGCTGGGATGTTACAGCTGTTCCAATCTCAAAGGCCCTTGGTATTTGATTGTTTGGGTTTTAGAGGATTTAAGAGGTCAATTTGATTTAGACACATGGTAGATAATAATGTGAAAACATATAGTATATAGTATGATTATGAAATTACATTTTAACATATTTTAATCATTATAGGTGGTATTCAAGTTTGTGTTTTCTGTGATTGACATTAAAGGACTGATTTTGAGATAGCTTCAAGAAAGACCGTTCTCGTCAGTTTCAGGTGTAAAGCACCCCGTTTCCGTCTTTCCTCCTTTGTTCAGAGACAGGCCCGCCCTAAACACTCGGTGTGCAGACCTGCATGAGAGGAAGATTCCCCTTGTACACATTTTTGTACAGATATATTCCATCCAGAGAGCTATGTGTTCCTCCTGAAAATCTCCGAGAAGTTTGTGACGCGCGAGGTTTAATGGACTCAACGTTGACTCCATTAATCTATGAACTTCTAGAAACGTCTTTTCTTTTGTTGGCGAGGAATATGGCCGTGAGATTGATGTGTGGGCCTGTGGTGTCATTACCTCAGTCCTGTCAGTCCATCACTTTTCGCTGTTTTCCAGGTGTAGTTTTCGGCTATCAAATTTTGGGTGGGAAAGGATTGACCGATGGAGCTTTTTGCCACCTCAGGTCATCACCTTTGTTGTCCTCAGCGGAGCTTTGCCATTCTGAAAAATAGCATCCTCCATAAGCTGCCTGGGGGGCCCAGATGCATCAGGTAACAAATTGAAAAAAAAACGATTCAGACCAAAGGGTAGTGACGAACAGTCTCTGCATGTTTTTTTAGGAACATAAGCGTGGTTCACAATGTTCGATGTATGCTGCTGTTTGATGTCAAGAATGGTACTCCTTTGATATATGCAAGTTTTGATTGATGGGTCTAGTGATACAAAAAATCATGCTGGATTTGTCCCAAACAATGGTGCCTTGGATGATTTGTGGAAAATTGCCATTTCTCAAAGAACCAAGGTATCGACAGATCGTGGAGAGAGATCTGAGTTTCTCGGATCATCGATGGAAGACTGTTTCCTCAGGGGCTCAGGACGGATGGGTTGGCGGCAGGGGATGGAAACACAGCAGGAGCTGAGATCTTGAGGTGTTGGAAGTTTTGGAAGTTCCAAAAGGGGTATAAAACACAAAGTGGTTTTGACAGGTTTGGAATTTTTTGAACTAGTTGAAACTGATCGAGAGGCAGATAGGACAGGTGGCGACCGGGAAAGACACATCATGTTTTAGCCACATGACTTCGAACTGCAGGCACGTTGCTCTCTGTGCCATGGACATGAAATCCGACAACAATCTGTTACGGATCTTTCAGGATCATGAACTATGAGACAGTAGTCACTAGGAGGTTTCTCTCATAAACCTTGTATTGAGTTTTGAGTCATCCATTTGCAGCCATGTCATGCAAACTGAACATGAACACCGTCAACGGCGATGTTTTGATCCTTGCCGTGACGCCGACAGAAACAACTGTGCAGAAATTGAAGATGAAACTTCTTGAAAAGTTTGTTTGCGCACATCCTCTTGAGCGGACGATCCTCAAAGTAGAGGTGCTGAATGCCCAGACAGCAATAGGTGAAGCTCAGGCATATCAGACACTGGTTGAAGCAGGCTTGTTGCGTGCTGAGGATGCTGATGCGGAAGTGAGCATCTGCTACACGAGACGTGAAGTTAAGGCTGCTACAAAAAAGGCCATCCCAGCATACAGTGGCTTCTTTCAGGCGAGGATTCCTGATGCAACGAAGGAGATTTCTAAAGAAGCTTTCCACAATTGCCGAGAAGTAGTTGGGGTTTTTATTCCTGATTCAGTGATGCGCATTGGGCAGGGGGCCTTCAAAGAGTGTAGCTCTTTGGTAAGCGTCGACATTCCTCCTTCGGTGACAGACATTGGGGATGCGGTCTTTGAAAACTGCGAGTCTTTGATGCGCATTACCATCCCCAATTCAGTGATGCGCATTGGGCAGGGGGCCTTCAAAGGGTGTAGCTCTTTGGTAAGCGTCGACATTCCTCCTTCGGTGACAGACATTGGGAATGATGCCTTTGCATGCTGCAGGAAACTGAGAAGCATCGCTATCCCTGATTCAGTGACAAGCATTGGAGGGAAGGCCTTCTCAATGTGCGAATCTTTGGTCAGCATTGCCATCTCTAATTCAGTGATTAGCATTGGGCCCAGGGCGTTCGAATTCTGCTGCTCCTTGGTGAGCATGGACATTCCTCCTTCGGTGACAGAGATTGGAGATGGTGCCTTTGCATTTTGCGGATCTTTGGTCAGCATTACCATCCCTGATTCAGTTATGAGCATTGAGCAGAGGGCCTTCAAAGAGTGTAGCTCTTTGGTGAGCGTCGACATTCCTCCTTCGGTGACAGACATTGGGATTGATGCCTTTGCATGCTGCAGGAAACTGAGAAGCATCGCTATCCCTGATTCAGTTATGAGCATTGAGCAGAGGGCCTTCAAAAAGTGTAGCTCTTTGGTGAGCGTCGACATTCCTCCTTCGGTGACAAAGATTGGGGATTATGCCTTTGCACGCTGCACGAATCTGAAAAGCATCGCTATCCCTGATTCAGTGACAAGCATTGGGTACAGGGCCTTCAAAGAGTGCAGCTCTCTGGAAAGCGCCCACATTCCGGATTCTGTGACACGAATGGGGAAGGGGGTCTTTGCAGGGTGCAGTTCATTGAGGTGACAGATACCGGGGGGCCAATGCCTTTCCTTAGTATTGCCTGTGAGCTTATGCCAGGTCATCATGGCCGCTAATGTTGCATGAGAGGCGGCTACAGAGTGCTGTCTGCTTTCGGACAAAAGGCGTATTTGCATGTATTTGCATTATATAATAAGTTTATTTGATATTCAAAACAGGCTGGCGCCTGTGGCCGCCGACCCGGGTAATTATCCTGGGGTAGACCTAAGTAGAGTCCCATTTTTTGGGAAAAAAAGGCAACTCTACTTTTTCAGTTTCCGGCGGTTTTCTGGTGTGTGATCACTGGGCTCATCTAGATTTGTTTTGAAGTGGGTTGGAAGTCTATGTTTTTCTGTGATTTTGTAAAGTTCTGACCTCTGGGTTGGAAGTCAGGGTTTTTCTGTGATTTTGTAGGGTTCTGACCTCTGAAAAAATGTTCAA
>DF240362.1:132294-186472 GCA_000507305.1 Breviolum minutum Mf 1.05b.01 | reverse complement strand
GGATTTTGGGGATTTTGGATTTTGGATTGTGGGGATTTTGGATTTTGGCTTTTGGGATTTTTGGGATTTTGGGGATTTTGGGGATTTTGGGGATTTTGGGGATTTTGGATTTTGGATTTTGGGGATTTTGGATTTTGGATTTTTGGAACATTATGTAGCAGATCTTTATGTGCAAAGTTTGGATTTTGGAATTTGGGGATTTGGGATTTTGGGGATTTTGGATTTTGGATTTTGGGGATCTTGGATTTGGATTTTGGACTGGGGATTTTGGATGGGCACATTGTGACAAAATTTTGGATGCTACATACGAAAAAAAGACTGTGCACGCCGAACCGGGTCGGCGGATTTGCACTACCTTGCAGTATCATTGGTGATTGGTCGGGAATACTCTTCAAGAACCGCTACTAGTAGGCAGCACCTGGCTTGACAGAGTTGGGACATAGATACAGTGATGGACCCCATGATCCTTTTGTATCTGAACTTGTGAAGTTCAGGTATACTTATTCATGCAAATTCTTTTTAAGAGTCCTTGTTTGGAAGGAAAAAATGGTTGAACTGCAGGTCTCAGAGGTTTTGCATGAAGTACGGCGGGCTAATTTCGAGTGCAGCTCGGTCGTGAAATCCAAGAGCTGCTCCAGATTTTTCGGCGATTTTTCGAATGCGTCGCCACGGCAGGACTTCATCCTCCGGTTGCTGCAGGTCCGCGCCGGAGATCGACTGACTGCTGAGCAGGCCTGCGAAAGGAAGGATCCACAGGTATGAGGATCAGGAGTTTCAAGTCATTTCCGATACCTCACAAAAACAACAATAAGAATACTGAATGCTTTGGGATGATAAGTCAACTTGATTTGCACATAAGAAAAATCAATCTAAACATATCTAAACCTAACCGTATCAACAACATCAACAGCTTTCAACTATGTACTTGTTGATACTTTCGACTGCTTCTCTCATGACTACAGGCTCTTCTTCACCCTTGGCTACGCTTTTTTGTTGTTTTTGTTGTTGTTTTTTGTTGTTTGTTACATGGTTCATCGTTTGTACTTTTTTGTGATATCTTTCATGATTTTGTTTTGTTTACTACATGGTTTCTCCCATGATGTTGTTTCTGGTTGTTTTTTTTGTTTGTTGTTGTTTGCCTGTAATGCAAAAGGTTTTGTCAAATTTGCTCGTCAAAATAGGGAAACACAATGGATATTTTGGCAAACCAATCTTGAAAAATGAAATGGACATACCGGGAAATGAAGTAAACGTGGTGAACGATCGCCGAACTAATTGTGCAAAATGCAACGCGTAAATAATCCTGCCTGGTGGACAATGTGAGTCAAATTGTCCCGAGTGCTTGTCATTCTGAAATTAAAATGGCGTAAATTCAAATGAACACATTAAATCTGCAGAAAACCTGCACGACATATAGCGAAATGAGAGCAATCAATATTTAGCAAATTGTAGAAACACGTGAAATTTGCGAAACAGGTACACGGAATGTAGCGAAATGCATAGCGAATTGCGAGGAAAAAAACACAAAATCACAGAAAACATTGAAAACTAACGAGCAAATGTAGGAAGATAAAAAGGAAATACAACCAAAAACGACGAAAACACATGAAAAACCAGAATAAACCAAAAACATCCATAAAAACGAAAAAGTCTAAAAATAACATGGTGCTCTTTTGAATGGGTTTGAGATAAACGTTGTCGGATGGAGGGTTTGTTGAATTGTTCTTCGTATGTTGCGTTTGTCATGTCCACAGGTTTGTTCGTAACATATTTTTTTGACAAAATGCACTTGGTCTCATTCAAGTGGAACGTTGTAGAAACTTTGTCATGGTCCAGTATCAAACTTCACCATCTTTGAAGGATGCAAGTGGTTTAACAAAGGTTGCGAAGTGCACCATTGTATTTTGAAAGACCATGGCACGTTCAAAGAAATTTGTGGCACAATGGCAGTGGATATGACACAAAGCAATCGAAAAAAACCGAAAAAAGATGGGCAAACCGCCGTTACTGTGCAAAGTGCAGATGGAATATCCAGTGTACGTTCGACACTTGACATGATCTTGGCCCAAAGTTGGTTTGGTTCTTGTGATGGTGTGGGTGCAATGTTGGCATGTCCATTTGTGGTTGTGAATTTTTCAGCAGATCACAATTTACGACCAAAACAATGATGACACACAGATGATACTCCGGCGAGTTTCATCCAATGGCTCAAGGTTTTTGCATCGTAATTCTAAACAAACATGGGTCCCACAAGATTTGTACATGCGTATTGTGGATTTTTATTGCAGCAAAATTTAAGATGGAATTTTAAAGAAGTATTATTTTTGTTTCTGTTTGACCATCAAAACTTTAACCAAATCTGAATTTGACAAAGATAACCATAAAAAACTAGTTTTTGGCTAAACTCCACCGGCAACTTTTTGCTTTGCCATTCGACATTTTTTTGTCATTTTTCCTTGTTGGAGCATATCCGACCAACAGAAATGGGGTGGAATTTTCGGTTGCTATGCTTTTTTGAGGGGCTAGTTTTTTTTCAGATTATCTCAGTTGAAGTTCTCTCAATTTGCAGCATGCCGGACACCCAAACCATGGCCTTCTTTGATGAGAGCAGGTGCCGAGGTGGTGAGGAAATTCCGAAATGTTGTACGCTGAAACTCCAAAAATGAAGAAAACCCCAAATAGGTAGTATTGCAAAGGTTTTCTTTGCTTCAACATCAAGTTTCTTGATTGGATGCCATGTCTTCAGAAGTTTTTCCTTGCGGATTCTTTGATTTCAGCTTTTAAATGGAGTTTTTTACCCCGATTCGCCCTATCAATGGCCTCAAGATGGGCAACTGGCATAAAAAACTCCCCATTTATAACTGAATTTTTGAGCCCTGCAGAGGATCCCATTTTTTTTTTGCAAGATTTCTACTGGGTGAACGTGTTGTTTTCGCTACCCTGGGTCAACTTGCGACGACGGCGGACGGCCGGCGTAGGCATTTGATACATCCAAAAGGCGAGGTTTCCTCCCGTGGATGGCTCGATCGGCCTCTTGGTTTGGAGGGCGCGATGTTTCGATGTTTTTTTTTTCCCAAGAAAATGCCACCGGATCGTCATTTTCAGGTTTGTTCATGGTGAAACTGGATGATTTGTTTTGGGATGTGTCACACTTCAGTTGAAAATTTGAAATCAAAGATTTTTTTCGCAAGAATATGCCCCAACAGGCATAGAAAGTCAAGTAAGGTTCTGACGAAAATACGAAGAGAAGAAAACTACTGTCCTTACTATAAATGATATGTGATGATGAGGATGCTAGAGTACGCTACTACTTTTGCCGCTATATACTATGCTACTGGTAGTAGATGACCACAACCATGAGGAAGAAGAGGACGAGAACAGCCGCGATGATGACGACGACGACAACATTGATGGCGTAGATGACAGTGATGACATGCGAAAATCCAAGATTAGCATTGGCGCAGGTGGTATTTGCCAGCAAATGCTTATGAAGAAGAAACCCATCCGTTTTGATTGCTGCATGGAAGACCAAAAATATGGCATATCGACTTGCTTCATTTGGCCCTGAGGAAATTGCCAGATGGCGACGTGCCAGAGAAGATCAAGAAGTCTCGTGGTGAAAATCTAGAGGGGTTCCTTACAGCAGGTAAATTTAGCAGCTGGAACGCCAAACATGGAGATTGTGAGTTTTTGGTTTGTGGAGTTTCTTCAGGGTGTCATGGTTTGTGGCAAAACTATGCCTGGTGATGGTTGCACTCTTGGGGGAAACAGTGCTCAAAATGGTAGCTTTCGCATTTGCAACCCAGAAATGCTTCTGGGATTTTACCCTCCAAACCAACAACTCGCACTCTCTCGGGTAGGTATTTTTTTGAGTGAAGCTCCCCGCGAAAACCGACCGAAAACAATCGTGACTGCCTAAGGATTGCCGGCTGGAAACGCGCGATGAAGGAGTTTATGAACGAAGATCCGAAGTTGAATGACTTGGTCCATTTGTGGGGGAACCTAGTTGAACAGCCCCATTTTTGGCATCCGAAAAATGCCTTGTAGGAAATGGATGGAAATGGTTCATGATTTGTTACTACAAGTTGAAAAGCCAAGAATGTGTCCTGGAGTCCCCAATTTGGCTTGACGTAGTCTAATTAGTATAGCGAGTCAAAGGCTCCTAAAACACGATTGGGGAGATTTAAACAGTTGGTCCCGGTCATTGGTGGTAGCTGGTACTATCCTTATTTGTTAAGTCATGTGAGATTTATCTGGTGTTTTTGTTTGCACGTTTGCCAGAACCTCCAAAAAAGGTAGCTTCTTTGTCGAGGGGCTGATGTGTACTGTCCCCTTCTACGACCTACGAGATGATTCTCTGTGTCAAGACTTATTCAACCCTTCGCTTTGGTGGTAGAGCAGTTGACCCTTCTTTGCATGAAAAAGAACACATTTGTCGCCATGCTTCGATTTTTGTCCGGAATTTTTCCATCTCCATGTCGTTTGGTTTTTGTTTTTTCAATCGCCAGGTTTACGCAGAAGTTCGTTCAGATGGGTCAAAGCAGAAACTTCACTTTGACCACTTTGCTGGAGCGTTTCTTGGGTGTTTCGTGTTGCAACTCGATTCCTTGGGTTTCGGTTTTCCACGTCATTGACACGTTGTGAGTCATACAGAGCTCGAAAAGGATGACAACCTCTTGAGCAACAAAAAGTCCATGGTGATTCCAATTTGAGGTCAAAAACATGATTGGATGATTGGATGGTTGGAAGAAAATAGAAAAAAACAATCCCAGAGTCTACGATTCCAAAGACTTGAATTTTAAGTTATGTGCCTATTTCGTCTTTAGTGGACCTTTCTATCCAGATTGTCTCTTCCAGATTCACCCCATGGACGGTAGGGAAATTGAGAACGGCCGCGCAGGATTTATCCTGGACCGTTCTCATCCTTACTTGGGAGGCAAGGTAAAGATTGGTCATGTTTGCGACTCGAGAGATATCATACACAGACACACCTGGAAAAGAAGATGCTAAGAGTTTTTCATCAGCTTTGTTCTTGAAACCAGCCGGCCAGTTATCTAGTACCAACAAATTCCTGTCTTCCAGGAGTGTTTGGATACCCCGAGTGTCCTTGGTATCTTGCCAGGCAGTGATCAATGACCGTTTGCCCATGATGGACGAGGTGGAACGTGGCTTCAAAGAGAAGTACGAGGAGCTATTTGGGCAAAGCTTCGGGAAAGGGCTTACAAGGTGGGCCCCCCTACCAGCTATAAGTGGAGTTTGTGGGGGCCCATCGAAATGGCGGAAAATAAATGGTAACTGGGGTTATAACCCTACTTACAGTGGTTGTAACTCCATTTATGACTCGTAGGGGGCCCACCTTGTAGCCATGCATGGCCTTTTTGGTATTTTCGTTCGATCGGCTGTGCTTTTTTGTGATGAGCAAATGAGCCTTTTCGCAACAAGGTGAGGGTGGAAAGGAAACCAACCAACCGTACAACGGAAAAAATTCTCTTTTTGTACACTTTTTTTGGGGGATATTCCTTTTTTTTTCAAACAAAGATCCAACCTGAGGATGCATCAGTCTACCATTCAAAAGAATTCAATGGGCAATTGCCTGGAAATCCTTGAGCCGAAAAGAGTCGACATGAACTTTCAGCCTGTTTTCGAGGATCTGCAAAAAACCATGATGGAAGCGAGAAGGCTAGTGAAACACCACGCTCGGGAAAGGGATTGGAAAAGGGACGTTTTGGCATGTCAGGGTGGTCAATTTCATGTAAATAATTGGAAAATCCAGGTGAATTTTTGGGAAATCACGACCAACATGGCTATTCAGTGCTTCCAAGGAGTGACATGATCATCGAAGTGCCTTCTTGCAAAACCTGATATGGCCAAACAAGCCACTTCCAAGTTTGGAGGGGTTCGAGTCATATATCTGAACCCAAACACGGAGGCAGGCAGAATCCACAACCAGGTGTTGGGTTTTGTTGACCACACCTTTGTTGCAGCTGAAAAACAAGTCGAAAACCGGGGCGCCAATACTTACATGGTCCCCAGTTACAAAACGCTCCTCATTTCCTATCACAGATGAGTTTTTCATTTTCAATTGGGAGAGTATGGATAGCAAGACACATCGCATTTTGGGCACCATCACGACACTTCGCTGGTGAAGGCAATACTTGGCTGAAGTGTCGGAACACCGCGATCGAGTTCGATGTGAGACTTTAAGTGCACCCATGCAGGTGCGGAAATTTGGATTGATTCCAAACCAAGTTGAAGACAATTTTCTGCTATGTCAGATGAATCCTGTTTGGTTTCCTAGAAACTTCATGAAAAGCTGGTAAGTCAGGTGATTTCAGTCCTTGAAAACTGGAACCATATGAATTGAGGAGTTTCCTATCCATTTATGATCACCAGGAAAACCAAGTTAATCATGTCCAGCTTTAGTCCTTTATTAGACAGGCTGACAAGGCTGATTATCACGAATATGCCGTTTTTTTCTCTCTTTTATATCGGGATGTTCTCTCTCGAGCGAGTCGCCCAAAAGAGTTGCAGTGAAGAACTCGTTGATAGGAAGGATCACATGAGATTTGGATTTGTAACACTTGAATTGAAATGCTCCCCAGGCGAATCGTTTCAATTAGTGGCATTTTCGCACTGCAGTAATGCGGGCTCTCCGTGGGGGTTGATCCGCACGAGGCGGTCCTTGCAGAGATCAGCGAGGATCACGCAGAGGAGGAAGGGGGGGACCATGGAGTGTATCGTAGAGCTGGCGCGTTTGTTTTTGGATCTGTTGACATGAGAAATTGCCAAAGTGGTCCCTCCAAAAAGAGGAAAGAAACGGAAAACCCCCCGAAAGAAACCGCCGAAAAGTTGGGCCGGTCTGTTGTTTTTTGGATGATTCGAGATGAGTTTCTGAACATTTCACCACAAGTAGTCCTTTTTGTCGTCGTTTTTCCAACTTTTGTCGTACGTGGCTGGTTTCAGCCAGGCTTTCAACCAGAGCTTGCTCTAGATGAAGCGACCCAGGAATATTTCAAGGTCAGCCGTTGGCTTGAAGGGACCCGGGACCCGTTTTTAAAGGATATATAGAGCTGGTGTGTGGTTGTGGTATTCCAGGAGTGATATCAGTTTTTTCTTGGGAGTGAACAAGTGGAAATGGATATGTCATGACGGAGCCGGACCTGTTTTTTCTTGCGGTTTTCTTGGTGACCCGTTTTGACATTAAGGTATGGATTGCACGATTTGCAGGTCTTAATTTTAAGATTGTGAACCAAACCAAAGAGAGTGGAGTTTGCGTGAGTTGTTCCGTGGTGTGTGGTGATTTTTGTTCGTCCGTGTCAAATGGCCAGCCATTTTGGCGCACACAATTTTGCCAAAGGGGCACGCTTCACCCAACCTTCCTAGCTGATCATGTTGTCGCAACTCCTGAGCCTTTTGATCACAGCAGCCACACTTGGAGGAGCTGTAGGAAATGATGCCAATATGACCAGCAGCAAAAGTCTGGAAAAAGGGCTGAAAGTGCGAAGAGAAGGTGCCGGGTCCGACACCGTGACCATCCTTCATGTGAGCGATACTCATAGCTTACATCGCTCGGTTGGTGATCTTCCTGCTGCAGATCTTTTCATCCACTCTGGTGATGTGTCGACCGTAGGCAGTGATGAGGAAGTGAGAGATTTCAATGATTGGTTGGGATCTTTGAAGGGCAAATACCGGGAGATGTTGGTGATCTCTGGGAACCATGACTACTGGGAGACGAATTGGCGCTTGAATCGTGGTGCTTTGTCAGAGTCGACCGCACAAAGTCCCAGATATTTTCAGACTAAAATCACCAATGCCAAGGCGCGTTCTTGTTGGGATGGTGATTTTTTTGGGGGTAACGAGGTTTTCCCAGGTTTCCCGGAAAAAAGGAATAAATGGAAGTTAGGTCACATACGGTCACATCATTTTGGCGGCCCAATGGTGGAGGGATTTTGGCCATTCAGTTTTGGTATCCGGATTGAGCATTTTGCACATCAGACATTTTTTGAGGCCAAACACTTATCTAGTCACCATTCGTCCGTTGGTTGGACTATTGTGGGTTTGCTTCGTTTCAAGCTGTGAATGTGCATCATGTCCAGTAATTGCGGCTGCCAGGAAGATTTTGGAAAACCGTGGAATACCAACAAAAGTCCAATTTTAGTCATGCACCTGGCGATTCTTTGTGCCCTTTTTGGGATGGTTAAGTGACCCTTTTGAATGGTTAAGTGACCTCCAACTAGGGGATGAAAAGGTCACGGCTTGAATCACCTGGCATATAGTATCTCATTTTGTGTTTTTGTGGTGCCAACCATGGTATTCAGTTGTGCCCTCAGATGTGGTGATGCTGTTTTCAAACCGCCGGGGTGGTTGTTGTCATTTTGTAGCCGTACAATACCTTACCTGGTTTCAATACCATAAAAAATGAATCCAATTGTTTATCCCACATGTTGACTTTGCAATTAAGATTGCTATATGCACCCTCTTGATGTTGATGATCCCGTTGGTCCGGCTTGGACTTATTTCCCGAAAAAAAAGCCTGAAATTGTGGAGATGTGGGATGACTGACACAGGATGAATGAATACCCATGCTGCTTAGTTTGCTCACAGGGGCTGAACGCCATGCCCAAAGATTTCCCAGACTTTGTTCCGAAAAACCATGGGTCCATGTCATGGTGGGTGTACCAAAACCATGTGATTTTACATCAATTTTTGCACCTCTATCAAACCCATAAGGGAGGAGCTAAAGCAGGAGCTCTATCGAACCCTTTGCGGATGCCATGGTCAAAACTCCTGTCGGGCGAGATGGTCATCAACGGACCACAGAAAAGTGTAAAAACTCGCGTAAGTTAGCGATTATCAGATTATCAGGAATCCCACTGACGATTCATCACCAATTGACAATCCCCCAACCCCTTTGGAAAATAACCCTGAAATAAAAAGCCAAATAAGAAAAAAAACGCATGAAGGTCACCCATGTTTGGAGCCATTTTTTGCAGGTTCTGAACCACGACTTGGTGACCTTCATGGGTTTGAAGATCTGGGGTGCTGGTTGGGCACCTCATCGTGGAGATTCCTTCTCAGGGAACAACTACGATGATATCCCTGCAGGTGGGTTGAGAAAAAACCCGAGTCAACTAGCATTTTGAAGCTGATCTGATCACCCTGAAATGAAAAGGAAAATCATTTGAACCAAACCTCCATTTGTTTGTTCCATGTTAGTTTTCAGGGGAGTAAGGTTGGTTGCCATGGGTTTTTTTCTTAAGAAGACGTTGAATCAAGTGCTCCGTGAAAGTGTATCTCGAAAACTCAGAAGGCTGAAGTGGCTGAAGTTCGCGGTCCACAAAAAAAAGGAAGTTCAAGATCACAGTTTCTTTTTGTATGTCCAAGTTGAGTCAGTGAGTCATATCCCTTTAAAAGCCTCCATGGTTTTCAGCATGCACACCTGCATGTAGGTGTGGATATCTTGGTGACCCATGATGCTCCCTTTGGCATCTTTGATTCAACGGGTGGTGGCAACTGGGGTTCCAGCCAACAGTTGCTGAGCGCCATCTATCGCAGTAAGGCATTGGACCGGGGGTGGGGGCATAGCTGAGGGAAAATGGATACCTGCAAAAAAAGTTTCCAAAACAACAGGATTCATTTTCTTGTTTCCTTCATAAAACCCTGGCATTGAAATATTCTTGGGACTATTGCCAACACATCCTGGATCTTGTCCTATCACGGTGGGAGAACAAGCGGCATTTTTATCCTTTTTCCTGTCTCAGACAATCAGTCAATGATTAGTTGGTAAGCTTGATGTTTACTATGTGCCAGAACCCATTTCATTTACACACTCCAAGCAGAAATAATCTTGTGGGTGGAAGAAGTGGAAAAAACCCTTTGGGTCGGCGGGTTGATGAAGAGGCTGAACCACCAAATGGCTAAGTGATGGAACCAGATTATGCGGGGAAAACAGATGTTTGCTGCTTAGTTTATTTGTGTCTTTGTTTTTGTTTTTCCTTCCTACTCCTGGATCGTGCTTTCATTCTCTCATCCATTTCATCTCTTTTCACAGGCCAAAGTGCATCTTTTTGGACATATCCATGAGCAACGTGGTCACTGGCAGAGAGATGATCAGGGGCATTACCAAGGTGGGACGACTGAAGTTGGAAGGGGGAAGAAAATCACTACTCTCTTTGTTGAATTACCGTTGACGGAAGAAATCCGACACCACCTGGGATGGAAAGAACCCGTTGTAAAGAATGAGATAAACTACCGGTAACTCCTCAACTGGTGCACGATTTCTGAACCATCAACAGTAGGATGCAACGTGTTTTTGTACAGGGACACAAAACGATGATCGGGAACAGACCGGAACCGTTGACAAGGTGGGGAAAGACTTTTTTCTCATGAAAAGACACCAGCCCATGGATACTTCATTGGGTTGAGGACTTTACCGAGCCAGTTAAGTTATTTAGATTATTACTTGTATATATATATATATTGTTTCATATATATATATAAGTATATGTTTAAATATATACTAATATATGTATGTATATACACCTCATATAGCAAGTCAAAGCATAGTTTTTTGTCTTATATTCTTCTTGTACGTTGCATACATATCCTACCTTATAAACTGGTTCCCCACCACGTGCCAGCTTCGTTGCAGGTGGCGTGGAATACCGTCCAAACCCTGGTTCTTCTCAGATCTTTCGTCCCAATGCTCCACCACCAGCAGACTATCCTGTGGAACTGGAGTCTAACAATGCTATGGCCAACCAACCTGCAGTGGATCATAGTTGGACTGGTATTTGGGCACCACAACATATTGTGGGAAGACCAAGATTCATTACTGCCACAAAAACCGGTAATTCCTGGAGTTTCACATCCAAAGTCCTGTGAGTTTTTTTTGTTCACGGCTGTCGAAAAGCCATGGGGTGAAGGCATGGAGCCCGAAATCAAAGAGGACTCCAGAGCCCAAATCTTTGTGAATCTTTTTTCCTTTGAGAACCTCACCTGAAGGGTTCCTCTAAAGCATCAATTTTGAGTCGCGGTATTGGCAAGATCTGATACTTCAGTGCGACCTGCATTCATTGAACTGCAGTTAAATACCTGCCAATCTCTAATTCGGCAGCACAGAGACATGGAGTTGTCCTTCAACCACGAATGGTGAACACATTTTTTTTGGGGTGACTTCTTGAAAATCATTGTGTTTTTTTCCAAACTGTTCCATCATTTCTTTGTGGTTGGACGGACAAGCCAGAACCTCTTGGACTCTGACCGGGGCCCAGTTTTGTGTGTTTGGCGTGCTGGGCATGAAATTTGCTACATGCCAAAAAATCGTATCATCCGCCCGTGCCAGATGGCACATAACGTGAACAAATAAAAATGCCAAGGGTTTGCTTTGACAGGTCTGTTTCTTGCTTCCAAAAGAGAAAGGTTGACATTTTGTAAGATTTGTTGCACAAAATAGACGATCCCATTGACTTGTAAATGCTAAGCTGTTTTTTTTTGAAGTTTTCAAAAAAAATGAGGAGTCGGGAGGTTTCACACATGGATACTGATACTTGGAGACCTGGAGTTTTATGAGGACTATGAGGACAATGGCGGAAGTTTCTTTTGGGCTCACCACTTCAATACCTTTCAGGAAGTCTTGTTTTTGTTGAACGCCGTGGCATCAAAATTCGCCATGGCGACGGCAAAGGCCAAGCAGAACATCCAAGAACTCTTCGAAAAATTCGACACTTCGGGAGATGGCACATTGCAACTTGATGAGATGGCAGAAGTCTTTTCTGCCCTGATCCTTGGTTTTTTTTTCGGTGGAACTGCTTTGGGTTGGAGCGACAAATGGCATGGTTGTAAAGCTGGAACTTGGGAAGGGCAGCAGATGCCGTGTTTTACAAGTAATTTTGGCAGATCTTCAGGGTGGGCTTCGGGGAATTTTTGGGGTACTGGGTACTGTTTGCATCAGGAAGTTCAAAAACTCCTGGGGGCTGATCCGGAAAATCGACAAGAGTGGCGATGAACTCATTCAAGTGCACGAGTTCATCTCATGGTTGTTCTCAACACCTCCACGTTATACCATTGACAAGAAAGAAGCTTTTGGAAAGGAAGTCACCGACGTGACGTTCTTCAACGATTTCAAGGATGAAGGCAAAGTCTTCACGGTTACTTGGTCTTATCATTTTTTTTTGAAAGGCGTCCGGAAGACTTTTCTCGTTTCGGGAAATCCTTTCTTTGTTATTTTGCTGGTAGTTCATTCAAGTTCCTCTTCAGGTGACCTTTACCAATTGTCAAAACGTGGAGTTTTTAGAAGGCAATCCTTGCAGCTTTGTGCTGATGCCTGGGGAATCACTCTCAAAATCCGTGTTGCGCCAGAAGGAACCAGGGCCATCAAAATACAATCTCCGTGTACATTGCAAAGGTGCTTGGACTGGAGAGGAAGATACCAAGGAGATTGGCGTTTTTTTTTCCATCATTTTCCCTTGCTGATTTTTTTCGGGCTTGTCATAGGGTGGAGGCGTCAACGTCCCGTTTCTGGGTCCTTTCTTGGCGAAGATTTTTTTTTTTCAACCTCGGTTTTTCAGCTCTGAATTGGTGGTTTTGGGGCCCCGGTGGCTGTGATTCCTGGAAAATGACATCTCATTGCTACTTAGCGGCACCCCGAATTCGAGGGCCCAAAAAAACCACCGGGGCCCCAAATCACCAACTCACCAATTTACCATTCCTTGAGTTTTTTGTGGGGAGATATGACTTGGTTGAATGCCTTTGATTGATTTCAGTGTGAAGCTTCACCTTTCAGTTATGACTCGGTTGACTGGGAGAAATTATTGAGATGTAAGCTGTGCAGCGGGGTCCCCCCAAAAAATCGAATCCTGTCCTGGCCATCTATCTTTTAAGCCTTGCTTTGGCCATTCCGTTGCGCCAGAGAGACGAATCATAAAGGCAAAGAAGATTCACCCAAAGATTCCACTCAAAAACCAATAGAATGTTGGACCTTTAAGAACAGAATGTGAGTGAGGAAGTAACCTACAGAAAGCATTCTATCCTAGAAACACCTTAATAAAATATGCCAAAGAAATCCATAAAATAAACCTACGTATAATATTCTCCAAAAATATACAATTTTCTATTATTATTTCCTTAACCACTGCTGCATAACATTCTACTTTCTTGGGGATCTTGTGCATGACATTATTAACCGACCTAGGAATCAATTTTCTTCAGTGATCTTGGGAAGACTACTAAGCATGAACAAAAATCGCGACAAGCATACTAAGCATCTATTATTTCTTCCTGAAACTAACAGCGCAGCAAGGTTACACCTGAAAATGGATGGTTGGAAGACTTTTTCGTTTCCTTTTGGGATGGTGAATTTTCAGGGGCTTTTGCTGTTAGTTTTTTCGGGAGGGTATTTCTTCCTGAAAACCCCTTGAAAATCAGGAGCCCTTTGTAGATCCCGAGTTTCCTCCAGAAGAACGCATCATGGATCCCTCGGGTAGCTTCAGCAAAATAGATCGACCAGATCTCTGGGTTCGTGCACGGATTTTGGGTTCTCCGATCTCCTGCTGCTTGTTCGATCAGATTCATCCCGAGGATATTAAACAAGGAGCATCAACAAAAAAGATGGGGAAGTTGATGTTTTCTTTGGGAAATCTACTGTAAGTGGTTGCAAAAGGTGTTGTCCAGGACTCGAAAACTCCTACAAAATAAAGATTCTTCAGATGTTCGTTTCGGAGAGGGAAAGCACATGCTTTGATTTATTTGATGTCAAGTACTCATAATGTTCATAGAGAAAATTGTGGTAATGCTGGGGATGGGACCCTAGCTGTTTAACCCCGGCAAGGAGCTTTTGAAAAGGGGAGATACCCAATAGATACCCAGTATGTAAGGTGTATATGGGGTTGATCATGAAGGGTGCCATCCCAAGGGTACCACCATTTTCCCTATGAGATGCCTAACCATTGAACTCAGCTTGAAGATCGAAAGACCTTAAGATTAGTCTCTCATTCTGCAGGAGGAGTGGGTGACTGTTGGCTTATGGGTGCTCTTGCTTCTTTGGCAGTATATCCAAAGCGTATTAAGAGCCTCTTTGATACCAAGCAGTTGAGTGAAGATGGCAAGTACCTAGGTGGTGGTTTCAAATGTTTTTGAATTTTCACCCCTACCCGGGGAGATGATCCAGTTTAACGAGCATTTTCAAATGGGTTGAAACCACCAACTAGGTACGGTGTTTGGCTCTTCGACATTGAAAGCGAAAAGTGGATCAAGGCCTTTGTGGAAATCATCAAGCAACTCAAACCACCCAAGTTTTTTTGGTCATAGTTGCTGTTGATGGAAGAAATCCTGCACCATTTGATAGGCAGTTTATCCGATATCCTATTCGAAGGAACTTTAAATAGTAAACTTCCGACAATATGGAGAGTTGCAAAGCAGAGAGAAAAGCAGTCAAGTCAGAAGAAAGAAGATGCACTAGCGCGAAAGTCAGAATAAAGAAGATACATCCGCGCCAAATGTTAGAGAAGTCGCGAAATGCTGTGTTTTTTCAATGATTCGTGTGTTGCGCCAGTCGAAAAGTAGGCCTGTTAAAGCGGCGGGTGCGGAGTCATGTGGTCCGAGCAGAAATCAAACATTGCACGCCGCTGTGGCGAAAAGCAGATTTTCAAGTGAAAATGTACAAAACACGTCAGTGTCTGAGCACTGTTTGAAGTTCCGATGTCGAAAATTGCACGCTGCTGTGGCAAAAAGCAGATTTTGAGTGAAAATGTACAAAGCACGTCAGGTTCAAAAATCGCACACTGTTGTGGCGCCACAAAGCACCTCGCTTTTGGAGCACTTTTTGAAGTTCTGATGTCGAAAAATTGCACGCCGCTGTGGCGAGAAGCACATTTCCAAGTCAAAATGTTAAAAAACTGACGCCTTCGGACCACTTTTTGTTGTTGTTCTGATGTCGAAAAATTGCACGCGGTTGTGGCGAGAAGCACATGTGTAAGTCAAAATGTGGAAATCACTTGCATTTTGGCGCGCTTTTTGAAGTTCAGATGTCGAAAAATTAGTCAGTTAGCAATTACTCAGGTAGTCAATTAGTCAGGTAGTCAGTTCATCAATCAGTCAATTAGTCAGTTAGTCAATGAGTCAGGTAGTCAGTTAATCAATCAATGAATTAATCAGTTAGGAAAGTGGTCAGTTAGTCAGTTAGCTAGTTGGTCAATTAGTCAAGTTAGGCGGTTAATCAGTTAGTCAAGTAGCTACATAGTCAGTTAGGCAGTTAGGAAGTCAATCAGTCAGTTACCTAATCAGTCAGTAAGTCAGTTAGCTAGTTTGTCAGTTAGTCAATTCGTCAATTAGTCAGTGAGCCAATTATCAAGTAGTCAGTGAGTCAATTTGTCAGTTTGTCAATCAGTCAGTTCGTCAGTTTGTCAGTTAGCTAGTTAGTTATAGTTAGTTACCTAGTTAGTTAGTTAGTTGGTTAGTCAGCCAGTGAGTGAGTGAGTGAGTTAGTTAGTTAGTTCGTTAGTTAGTCAGTCAGTCAGTGAGTTAGTTAGTTAGTTCGTTAGTTCGTTAGTTCGTTAGTTAGTCAGTCAGTCAGTGAGTTAGTTAGTTAGTTAGCTAGTTGGTTGGTTCGTTAGTTAGTTAGTTAGTTAGTTCGTTAGTCAGTTGGTCAGTGATTTTGCTCTGACATCCGTGACTCACAACAACCAATCTCTCCTATAGTTTTCCTCTTCTTGAAACTTCCGCCACCGCCTTGTGCGGTACGGTACTACTGGTATTTACACATTTTTACATCCCAGGCATTTCTTCCATCAACAGTAGGACCCTTTTTAACAAAACCATGGCAAATCATAAGTCATTGAAACGGCACGGTAACACAGGCAATAACCTGCTCAGAGGTAAGTTCGGTTGACCATTTTCTGAATGAATTGAAACAGAAAAAGTCAGAACCTGGCAACTGGAAGTAGCACTTCCAAGAATAAACCAAAGACAGACAGTTGAGGTTCGATGACTGGTTCTTGAGCCCAGCTCGCTGTGGTTTCGGGATAGAGATTCATAAATACGACCGGTGATTGTTGAACACTTGTCTTAAATAACTTCCCTCCCTTTCTATTGTTGCAACCCGGCCACCAAAAATCTCAGCATTTTTTACGATTTTTGGCAGGTGGTGATCGATGAGTTTTTGCCATGTAAATTGAATTATGACAAACAGCCTCGTCCACAGTTGTCTGAACCTTTGGGAGATGAGATTTGGGTGGCATTGCTGGAAAAAGCTGTGGCCAAGTATTGTGGAAGCTTTGTGGCTTTGTATGGAGGCCAGGCCAATTGGGCTTTCAGGCTTTTGACACTTGGCAAACGGACGAAAGATGACGAACAAAAACATTGAAGCCCATGAAGATGTAAACCACTAAGAGGATGACTTCTAGTTACAGGATCTCAGGTTGAAAACCAGCTCAGTCAATGGCGGTGAAATCCAGCAGTTTGTTGCCAGCCTATCTGATTGAAATACCGGATTTTCCAAGATGCCAGGATGATCCAAAAAACAGGGAGTCACCACCAACTGACACTTGATCTTCCCTTGGCACGAGACTCGAATGATCCGTTTTTTAAAAGCGACTCACATTGACCTTTCCAAGTGGTGGTGAAGAAATACCATCTATCAAGATATATAGTTTGTAGGTTCATCCAATTTGACTATTATATCTGGCAAAGGGGAGGAAAGGGAGGACCCAACCACCAATTAAATTTTGACTTTTGATCGACTTTTAATAGGGATCATCAAGATCATTTTATGTTGGACACATGCGGGAGATCCAAGATGTAGCTTGTTGTATGGTGGATTTGAAGGGATTTCCTGAAACATATGCATCAAATGTGTGGCTTGGTAATTTTTCTCATGAGTGTTTCAACCAACTCCATGACCTTCTGGAAGCTGTGCTGTTCAAACAACGGTGCTTGAGCTCGCTGTATGCCTCAGGACAGGAGAAACCAGTGGCTTTACGTATCGACGCCGTGCCGCTGGCTGGTCGAAGATGAAGATCGTGACCAAACACAACCCACGCAGCCCTCGGCCTCGTTGGTCTTGGTCGAAGGAGAAGTACCGGAGTTCCTTGGGCACAGGGACGTTGGAAAAACCCCAATGCTGGAGGGTGGTTGATCTACCCATTTTAGGGGGGAGCTTCCTATTTACCTATTTACAAGAAAAGGTGGGATCACCACTCCCCATGTAAGGAATTGATCGACCCTGGCACAGATGATGAAAGCTGTGAACTTCAAGTTTTTGAAGTGAAATTGACGCAAAAGTATATGGCACCACGGAAGAGCAGGAGTTACAAGCTCAAATGTACGTTCAGTGGAAAATGACTCCTCGTTTTTTTTTTTAGGAGCTGAAAAATGACTAAAAAACTTCGGGATGCGAAACCCCCAAAAAGTGACAAGTAAAGGTTTAGCATTGCAAGCCTCCAAAACTAAAATGTCAGATTATCCTGGTCACTGACTGACTGACTGACTGACTGACTGACTGACTGACTGACTGACTGACTGACTGACTGACTGACTGACTGACTGACTGACTGACTGACTGACTGACTGACTGACTGACTGACTGACTGACTGACTGACTGACTGACTGACTGACTGACTGACTGACTGACTGACTGACTGACTGACTGACTGACTGACTGACTGACTGACTGACTGACTGACTGACTGACTGACTGACTGACTGACTGACTGACTGACTGACTGACTGACTGACTGACTGACTGACTGACTGACTGACTGACTGACTGACTGACTGACTGACTGACTGACTGACTGGCATCCTGGGTAGGGTTTCGGAAGCCAAAAAAACTCTGGGACCGTTGATGTTTGTTTCTCTCACTTGAGGTGACGATGAACTCTGGGAGTGTTTATTGCAACATGCTCAGGATCAACATGTATTGGCCTGCCATATGCTTCCCAACAGCTCGTGGAAATACGGTGAGACCACAGATACTGGCATTGTGGTTTGTCATCTCTACTCTATCCTACAGGTTCTTGCTGAAACCTTGGATGATGGCACGCCTGTAAGGCGCGTAAAATTTGGTTGTAAAATGGAGCTTGGAAAAGGATTGTTTTGGAAAGGTGTGTTTTTGAAGGGCAAATATTATATGTCAGTTTTTCAAAGTGTGGATGGAATGATTGCTGATTGAAGAATGGAAGGAATTGTCGGTTGTCCATGGTGTGCTATTCGTGTAGACTTCTAACTTTGTTCGCAGCAGTGTAAATGAAATCTACACGATTCTGTCTTGCCTTTGACTTTACAAACGGGTTGTAATAACCATAGGAGCTGTCAAGAGATTTATGGTGGATAATGGGAAAAGGATTTACCAACTCGTGACTCGCGACGGAAAGGTTGTTTTTTGTCACACGAAGTCATTAATTCTTTCATATGGATTTTTTGGGTTCACCTCATATTTGAGCAACGTTTTTTTTCCACTAAAAAATGGTTCGCTTTCAAAACTAAAAAAATGGTTTCGTACTTGCTACCTTTCATCCCAAAGGATCCAAATTTCTGGATTGGCATATGGGGAAATTCCTCTAAGATTCGAGCAACAAAAAGTCGCGATTTTCATTGCTTCAACTCTGTAGGCTGATCGAGGTACGTAATCCCTGGGCTACTACTGAGTGGAATGGCGACTGGTGCGACTGGGGGAAGGGTGGTCGCACGGGTCAAGAGAATGCTTCGGAGAAGTGGACGCAGAATCCCAAGTTGAAAGAGCGCATTGCATCGCATGTGAGTGCCTTGGCCGAATAGAACTGGTTGGACCATAGTGAAATTTGGGAGCATCAGTTTGAAGGTCAGTGGAAAATGATCTTATATCATTTTTTGAAAGGGCTTTTTTTGCATTTTAGGTGGCGGGCTGTTGGCTGGTGACCGGTTTATCATTAGATGCAGGGACACTTTTTTTTGGTTCCAAACAAAATGGTAGCTGTTGAAGATGTGTGTTTCACCCCTCGTTGTTTGTTTGTGATTGGAATCTTCAACGACTCAAAATTTCTCAACAAAAATCTTGCTGCCGCGCCATTTGACCTCAGAATACGATGGTGCTTCCTTTATGGCTTATGAAGATTGGGTCAAGATCTTTGACCATGTAGACCTTTGCCCCTTGGGCACAGCACCGGTAGTAGAGGATGATGAAGGTGAACAGGAAGAAGGAGACCTCGATGACTAGTTTTTTGGGACGTGCCATGACCAACGATGCCAGCTGCATTTTCGAACGTGGAATGATGATGATGGGGGACCATAGAAATTGGGGAGATGACTTTTTTCCATTTAGATTTTCCGGGGTTTATGAGGATTTTTTCCTTGAAGATATTTTGTGTAGTAATAGTCCTCTTCATTTTTGTTCCATGTTATCCGAACGGATTTAGAATGCTTTGAGCAGTCGTGGAGGCTTTGTCTTGTTGACTGAGCTCTTTTCGAAACCTCATAGAGTCATGGAGCCAAAAAAGGTGATGAATGAAAAACTCTTTACATTCAAACAAAAAAATGGTACGACAAATGGGTGTTTCCTTAAATGGTGGTACCCCCAATCTCCACCCCAAAATGGTCATTTTTAGTAGGAAAACCCATGGTTGTTGGGGAAACCCACCATTTTAGGAAAGCACCCAAATCGATCTTACATTCATCACCATTGCATCCAACCAGGGAGGGAAACCCCGCCCCAACGGGATCCAACCTCAAGGGTATTGGGTCAAGGTTGGCCCTGAGGGCAAAGCACCTCTTGGTTGCAGATGTTACAAAAAGGGATGCCAGTGGCGACCGTTGGTTTGAAGTGAGATGGGTAGGTTGGCAAAGTGTCCATGGGTAGGAGTTCACTAAGGGGTTAGTAAATCGAATGATTCATTTTTATGAAGGGAAGCCGTTTTTGATCTTCATTACACTGTGGTGAAAGATGGCTAGCCACTCCCAAAAGGTGGCTTAGTAAGGGGCCATGATAAACCAATACATGGGAGTTGCTAATACATGGGGAGTTGCGCCATCTACTTTCCAGGTGGTGTAACCAGTGTTTAGGCAAGGCCTAAGAGATGGGCATCAAATCTTATCAAATGTGCGGCAGTTGGAAATGGACAGATTCTATGAGTCACAATTTTTTGATGTTCGTTTTACCCTTCCTCCCATAATCATGGTTCAGTGAAAAATGGTTCCCTCCAATAGTAGTTCCCTTTCATATGGGGTAGTGTTCCACTTCCATGATTGTGGGAGAAAGGGTAGACGCAAGAGCGAACAGAATCTTGATTTCAACATCATTCCCAGTATCAGCAGATGTTTTCTGCGGGACAGATGCGATGTTTGAGGCAGCCATGATCGAGAACATGAAGGTGGCATTGACCAAAGGCGGGGTTTTTTCGCTGCTTGAAATTCCCAGTTCATAAGGAAGACCACTAACTTCACCCCCTGAAGTTGTTCATATGGAGGCGCTGAATTCCAGGGAGATCTGGGACCTGGGAGATTCCAAACTTGCAAAATCCCCATCATGGCTTCAGGTGAACCATGTGAAAAACTTTTCGGAGTGTAACTTTGTGGGTGTTTCCTTTAATGGTGGTATACCCCCAATCTCCACCCCAAAATGATCATTTTTAGTAGGAAAACCCATGGTTGTTGGGTACCCCTATTTTTGGAAACACCCTTGTGTTCGTTTGTTGTTTGAATGAACTCAATGATTAATTGATTCACTGACTGATGTGGCTGTTCATTAACTGACTGATTGATTGACGGACAGACTAGTGATGCTTCACTAAGCAGCGAAGGAAACAACTAACTATCCCAAATATATAACTACCTAAGTATCTAATGAACTGACCAACTAGCTAACGTAACAAACAAACAAAGAAACCAACCAACCAACAAACAAAACTAACTAACCAACCAACTAACTAACTAAGTAAGTTAGTAAGTACGTAAGTATCTAACCAACTAGCTAACTAAGCACCAGGTCAACTGAGCAGCCAACTAACTATGTCATCAGCAACTTTATCAACTTCCTATCACTGAATGCTAGTGAGCTAGCCAGGTGCATGATCTAATGTCACTAAGATTGGTGTTTTGAAATCTATCCAAGGGTCGTGGGCTTGGAGCATACAAAGCATACAAAGCCACAAATCTTTAAGACACATAGTATCTTCCGACTCCGACTGTTGTAGAGATCCCCCCCAGACAGCTTGCAAAAAAAAGAGTCACAACACTTTCTATTAGAGAGGGTGTTTGATGACTTAGCTGGAAAAGATACATGGTACTCTCAAAATGAAAAACGTCGACGACCACACCGGCGGAGGTACAGCGGCAGCAGGGGAGACCATGTCTTGCCAGACATGTTTGGTGACAATTTTGCGGACATCTGTTTTCGAGTGATTGGAAGTTGGGTTTGCCTTGGATTTTGCAAGATGTTGTACTCTTGGTTGGTGAGCGAGCTTGATTTGATTGTTTGTTTGCTTGAAAATTTCGGCACATTTTCATCCTTTTTTACGGACTTCGTGTATTCCGTCATGCATTTCGGGGAAGGAATTCACAACTGGATCCCGAACGCCGAATTGATGAGTTATGACATGATCACGGTTCTTGTCACCACTTACGGAAAGCGTGGGATGCGAACCTCATCTTTTCCTTCAATCTCACCCATTCCTCAAAATAGGTCACATCAGTCACATCAAATAAGACTGAAGGCCACTCTCGTCATGACCACTTCACAGCAATAAGGAGAAACAAAAAGTAGCAGCTGAGTTGATGATTGATAAGATGACCTGATGACCACTTTGTAAGTCGGAATTTTCAGACAATGATGATGACTTTCTTGAGATGACGTGTCTCTTTTGGTCACCCCACTATTGCCGGCTACAGCAGAAAACATGCAATAATAAACTTCAACAGAACTTGAGGTTTTTGAAGTTGTTTTTCTTATTAAAGATGGGGTGTTTTTGCAGCAATTGCCATGAAGTACTAGGGGCAATTCTTACAGGAAGGAAGCATTATCTTGGTCACAACGATTGGTTGTTGAGTGCCCCTCACCTGTGGCCAGACAAGTCTTGATGAATCAGTTGAAAGAAGCTCAAGCAGAGTTATGACCCCAGGGTGAGAAACGCGAAGTTTCTTGGTTGGACAACCCGAAAGCCTTGACTAAATTTCAGCTTAACTTCAACAGTAACCGTTTCATGAGGGGTTACCTGGAAAACTGATAGATGACCACCAAAAATGGGACCAAACAGCTACTTGTACGGTTGTCTCACTTGGCAAGTTTTTCGTGATTTTCGGGGTGATTTTTTCGGCAATCATGACAGGTTCACAACCTTTCTTGGGGAGAGTTATGATTTTTCCATGCTTATTGACTGTTAAAAAATCGAGGTTCAGGATGGGTCTGATTCTTCGAAATTTCTCTCGGCCGGAAGAAAGTTCACAGGAAGGATACTGGTCGAATGGATGATTTTCAAAGGAATCTTCTTCAGGAGGTCGGCAGGAACCTGAAGGCCTCTGAAAGACTTGTATCCCTTAGTGGTCAGGAATTTGTTTCGTGATCATTCTGTAGGGAATAGAGTGATTACATAGTTACATGATGTTGCAGGTACAGTAGAATTATTTGCATAGTGTACTTAGCAAAGCTGCCCTCTTCTGAATTATATTTTACATGCCTTCCGAATGTGAGAACCTTTTGCAAGGGAAATATAGATGCATGAGCTATGGTGACCTTACTCGACTTTTCAAAAGGTGGGGTTCGGTAGGGGAATGGTCATGGTGCGGTACTATTTGAGGGTGATATGTGACAAGTATATGATTTGATAATTCAGGCAAATCACCCATATCTATACTTTGAAACCATAGACATTCCCGGATAATAAGGCGATCTTTCTTTATTGCGATCAACTTTAGATAAAACATGTTTGTTTCTATAGCTAATGACCAACATACCTCAAAAAAATCACCAAGAAGCTGATGAATATTGAAGGACTGTCCAAAAAAGTCAAACCCCAACGGAAGCTGCCGTGTAAAAAACACCCCTGAAAATCAACGGAAGGAAGCGAAAAATCACCTACACTTGAACTCCGGAAAATCATCTTCCCTCCGAACCCCCTTGAATTTGGGTTCCATCTTAATTTTCCAGGGAACGAATCCATATCCCCTGTAACAAGTAGCTGGGTCCCAATGATTTTCCTCCACAGGTGGGATATGAATCCGTTTCAGGGAGGGTCATTTTTTTTCAGGTCTGACAAGCTGAGGGAGCAACTGGTTGGGATTCTCATTCGAGTCTCTTTTTTTTTCAAGCATCCACTTGAGGGTTTGACGGGTAGAAAAATACAGGTTGGATAGAGGTTTGTGTGTATACAATGATATTTATATATATATATGTATATATATAATAGGTTACACTATGTGAGAAACGCGTGGTGTATAAAGGACTATAGATATACAGTATATACCTGCACTTGTAGGGGCTTATCATCTGGGATGATAGAGCTGAGTATGACAACCCCAAGTTGTGCATATACTTGATGGACACAAGGCACCAGTTGATATTGTAAAAATATCAGGAATTTACCAGTTTACCAGTAGGGATCTTGTCCATCAACAGTATGTACATGGATTTGTTCCCCATTTTCATTGGATTTCTTCACCATTTGGGGATGGTAAGTCCGTCCTGACTTTCATAACCGGTCCATATATCAATCCTTTGAGGTGCGTGTCTCAAAATTCACAGCTTCGTCTAAATGGGTGTTTCCAAAAATAGGGGTACCCCAAAATGGATGGTTTATAATGGAAAACCCTATTAAAATGGATGATTTGGGGGTACCACTATTTTCGGAAACATCCAAATGACACTCAACCCTTTTCCAGCTGGTTTGCAAGGGTCCACAATTTTCTGAGAGATTCTGATCATGACATGTTTACAAAATTGTGGAAGCGGGCTTACTGAAGCAGACTTCTTCTTAAGACAAAACACACTTTTTTTGACATCATCTCATATCATCATATCCATTCATTTTTGGTTGGTTCATGCTCTGGAAGATTTTCCTAAAAGTCAAGAAACACTCTCCAAAAAAAAGCCGCACCAAAACCTGTGCCGAAAAACACCCGCGAGTTTCGCCTCAAGGAAGATGCCTTGTTTCGAGCCTCTTTGAACGAAGGCGGCAACGAGAAACGCGTCGTAGCTGCTCCAAGGTGCACCGTTTTTCCATGGGGGGAGGACCTTCGGGTTCCCTACCGGAGTAGTTCGTGACACGGGGCCTTAGATGTTTTTTGTTTTAAAGGTAGGATTCGGACATCCTCCAACATCATGCGAATTTTCATTTTTTATATTGGAGTTGATTCCTATATATAAAAAATGATGGCATAAACTGTTGGAATCCAACAGCTTCTTCATGGGTTCGGGGAGCTGGGGGTCTCCGCAGCAAAATGTGTGGAAAGGGTGAAACCGGTTGGGATCTCCGAATCGCGGTTGCAGCCCAAATCTCTTCAACGCTGTCTTTATTTACGCTCCAAAAAATCACCATGGAACATGAACACTAACGGCCCTGGAGCTTTTTGGTAGTCTCTTGGCAACTCCGACTGCAGAGAAAAAACCCATTCATTTCAACGGTGCTGGTGCCTTGTAGGTTACCTCATGGGGGGTTGAGTGAGTGATGTGAGTGATGTAGATCTTTTTAAAAACATATTTGTAACTCGAGTTGCAAGATAGGTAGCATGCATAGTTTTGTTAGAGATTTGCTTGATTTGGATACCTTTTGGGTATGCTTTGTTAGATCTTTTGGTTGAATATTTGAGAGCATGAACGTTCCAACCATTCCAACCATTCCAGCATTTCACTTGACTTTAGTGGCATTTCCCAAGTTGTTTTCCCGGGAAGTGTGGTTTGTTGACAGGCGGCCTTCAGTCCATGATAATGGAGAGGTTTCGGGTTTTTTGGGATGCCAGCCCGTTGGTGCAACGAACAATTACACCTGCTGAGAAGGTTCAAGATGGACCCCTTTCAAGATGCATTTTTTTTGAAACGAAGTATGGAAATTAGTTCTTTAAAAACAGGTTGTTGTTATTATCATTTACATAGGATCCATGTATGGTATATTTACATACATTTACCATAAAAATCAACCATCCATGTAGGTCAATATACCAGTCCCATGGATCCTATGGGATTATTATTATCATTTTTTTTCGGGTGGTTCACCTGGTTCATCATCAATTCATGATGGGTGAAGTTGTGAAGTTTTTTTGCATTGATGCACAAAAATGTGGCTGTCCGCTATCCCCCCAAAAAATTGGGATGGCAACAAAGTAGCTGGGAGATACCCTCCAGGGAATTCACATATCCCACCTTGGGAAAGGGAAAATCATCTTCAAAAGTGATCCTTGATGGGATATGTTAGTTCCCTGGAGGGTACAACACACTGTTGATGGAAGAATTTCTGCACCGCCTGGGATGTAAAATACACTGTAGATAATGGGATAAACTAGTTATCAACTGGTGCAGAATTTCTTCCATCAACAGTATCAAACTGGTTAGCCAAAATTTCTTCCATCTCTTCCATCGAAAGTATCCAAATGTTGGATTTTGAATATAGAGATTGCCTTTTTAAAGAGCTTCAGGGGCTGCAATAGGGCTCTGTGATAGCCAGCTGGCAAAGGTTGGCATTGGTTGGTTGATATATGTGGGGGACTCGAGGGAATTACCTCCTCGAAAATTAACATGTCACCTGAAAAGGGACCATTTAAAAGGGAAAATAGTCTTCCAACCATCACTTTTCCAGGGGATACGTCAGTTTTTTTGGGAGTATCAGGGAGTATCTTTCGGTATCACATTGCCTCGACTCGTTGGGAACTCCCGACCTCACACCTTGTCCCCTAAAGTTTTTTATTTCAGGGCTGTTCCTGGGATTATTCTTCAGGTTTTTACGGGTGTCTGTTTTTTTTGTGAATTGATTTCTTTCTGAATTCGATGGGATGCAACTCCCAACAATCCCAACAGTTGCACTGGCACTTGACCACAACTTGTGAGATTCGTCAGGGTTTATTGGGATTATTTCACTACCTTCTCACAGGTCAATCCAAACTCAAGGCACTATCCTTCGGGGGAAAGCCACTCTGAAATTTGGCACTTTATTTGCATCAAGGTTGATTGAATCTATCCAGATCCAGAATGGATGTCGGGAAGCTTTCATCACGACATTTTCAAAAACTCCAATGCTACACACTAAGTACTAAGAAACAACACCAAGACAAACAAAAAATCATGGGAATCTCAGGGTGCCTCCCCCCCTCAGCCCATCATTGTCCCTTAATGATCCCCTAATAAGGCCGTCTATTTCCTGCGGCGAAACGTGGCATTGGGGGGGAAAAGGCCGTTTAGGAATTTGCATGAGGTGCAAACCCTCCACACGACACAGCAAAAATTGTTTTTGGAAAATGTTCAGGTCAAGAAGTTACAAGGTGATGTGGAGGCTTTGAAACAAGAGCCGGAGAATCTCAGAAATGTCAGGATGATGTCACGATGAGATGGAACCCTCCCCTGCATCCCTGAAAATGAAGGAATGTCCCCCGAAAAAGGGGACCATTTTAGGAGGAAAGGATCGTCATGGCTTGTTTCAGACACTATGAGATTGGGAGATATTTATATTCAGGGATTGAAATGCCAGGTACGTTTGGTAGGCACAACCAGTTTAAGCCAATGAGCCGCAAGCGATGAACGTGGTAGGTTAGGCATGATAGCCGTGAGCAAGGCTTTAGCCCAATCGAATCCCCAATGTCCCCTGACTGGGTAGGAAGGTAGGAAAGGCCTCATGAAACCATGATAGTGAAAAAAAGCCAACATCAATTATTAGGGATCTCAGCTAACCTCTCACTGCATCCTTCCAAAAGATTCGTTGAATTTCCAGGTCTTACAACATGTTCGACCAATTTGCATAGGATATTTTTGTTTTAAGCCCCGTAAAAACCGGCCATGGTTTTCAGATTCGGATCCAATTGTTGGAGCCGTTGGCCTGAAATGGCCTGAATTGGCCTTCCGAAAGGTGAATGCAAGGCTTATGTATAGCTTAGGGGAAATGGGTACCGGCTTAATAACCCGTCAATTTTTTCAAGCTAGGTAGTACAGTACTCGAAATAGCCCCAAAACACAAGTTCACAAAAAGAGTTTCTAGATGAAAACATTCATCGGACTTGGAATTGCTGAAACTTTCACCAAGAAACCAAAAACAACTACTTCATCTCAAGACCAAGAAATATAAGAAACGCGCAATAGCAATTCCTCCACCAACAACTTGTTTTGTGGTTGTTCATCAGGGAACCGCCTTGCTACGGATTGAGGTTGGATGGCACAAGACGAGATATGGAAAGGCACAAGGCCATTTTCCAGGTGCAGTTTCCCCGTGAAAATGGGAGCCGGGGGAAAAAACATCAAGTTCTTCCATTCAGATTTCCCCACAGAAAATACTTTGATTCGTTATGTTTCTCGACTCAAAACCATCTGATGATGAAAAATGAACAGGTTTTTGAATATGAACAGAATGAGTAGGACTCGACTTTGTTTTTGAATCAGTAAAATGACTATCATTAACAAAATCCAATGCGTCGTGTCGGAGTCGAATCTGTTTTCCCACTACATTTCTGGCTGGAATTTGGGGGTGTTTCACACCTTGGCAGCCCCAAGTTTCAGACGTCAATGACGATTTCTCGATGGGCGGGCCTTAATTTTCTGTCTTAAAAAAAAAATAACCGGCTTTTTGGATGGAGAAAAAAAATCTGGTTGTTACCTATGTTTTTCTGTAGCGCTGGGGCTGGTGCTGTTTTTTTTTCTTGATAGGGACGAAATAAGAGTACTAGAACATGATAGGAAACTTCGTGAAAATACTTTGTTTTTGTTTGTTTTTGACCGACCAAAGTCATCAACCAATTGTAAATGGGTGGTTTGGGTTGGTGGTTTGGGATTCTACTGGTACCCCCTAAGTAACAAATTTCTTTCATAAGAGGATCCCAAATATTCAAACCACCAACCCAAACCACCCATTTACCATTGGGAGGTGCAGCAAAAAGATTGCAAGCAAAATAGTTGTAGCCTGTGGCCACATGTCGTTCCGGCTTTGATGCTCAGTTGGGGGGCCAGCATCTGACTGTAGACTGTGCAGAAATCAGATGGTTAAAGTCATGAACAAAACACCCGAACGAAACGGTGAGTTACCCTCCCTGAAACTAACATAGAACCTGAAAATAGGCCATCCCAAAAGGAAAGTAGCCTTCCAACCGTCCATTTTCAGGGTCTATGTTAAACTTCGGGAGGGTATTGATCTTTTTTGCAGGTCTTCGGTCTAGATCCAGACTGCAGTGTGGAGGTGGCCAGGAGCGGGGCGACAATGGGACCATGGGGACCCATTTTTTTTTCGGGGGAGCAAAAAGTGGATGCTTAAATGTATCTTGGATGTCCCAGGAAGTTAGGATCAAAGCTTACAAAAAGTGGGTTATAACCTACCTATATATCCCACTTTATAGGTAGGTGAAATAACCCATTGATCCTAACCATTGATCCTAAATTCCTGGGACATCCAAGTATGGTGATGTTGTGGGACTTTTCCCTATGCATTTTTGTAGGTTGGTAATGTTTTTGACCACTGTCATTGTTTTTTTTGGGGCATGTGTTGATGTAATAAAGATATCTAGACGTTCGAATGAAGCTAACGAGAAGTGGGCAGTTATGATCAGCATGTTCAACACTGATCAGTTGTGATCAGTGTGGTGCTGGAAGCAAGGATGACACGTGAAACAAAAGGGGTTTGTTTCCAGGTTTCTGGGTGGATGATTGGACAGCGGGAATTGCCACCATGGGTGAGCAAAATCAAACTTCATGAAGTGAGTGGGACTTTTGGTCTGCTTTTGTTTTGGGACTTCTTTTTGGGAGAGAAAAGAAGGGACAGGAATGAATTAGTGGTGAATATAGACATGCTTCTTGAGGTGATATTCTCTTGAAGGGGTCACTTTAAGTCCAAATAGGCGAGCTACATGGAAGAACAAATCCTGGCTGGTGAAGAGAACCATCTCTTCGCTGCTCCCTAAGATATTACAAAAACGCTGTCATCTCATCATCTCATTTTGACGTTTTTTTCTTTGGTCAAGATCCTTTTTTTGGGAAGGAAATTTGCAGCTCCTAAGATCTCCTAAATATGAAAGCTCGATTGATTTCCAGTGTTTGGTAGTGATGATCCGTTTCAGTCCTTTTCGTAACTTTTCAGGGACTTTTGATTTCTTAATCTTCGAGGGGTATTTGGTCCAAAGGTGGCGGCCTCAATCAGGTTCAATTTGACATCCCATCCGATTTTCCTCTTGACATTTTTATAAATTTTGTACCATGGAAGTAAATAATTGGCAGGGACCATTTTAAACCACAGAAATCCCCTTTTGGAAGATTGGAATTTCTCGTTTAAACCGCAATGTGTTGACCTAAGTCGCGAGAACTGCGCGTGAGGAAGTTCTTCGACACCCTAACAGCCCCACCACCAGATGATTCCGCCAACGAGGCCTTCGGCAATGGGACCAGGTTTTTTTTTAGGTCTGGTTGGTAAAAAGGTTGGATTAGATGCTATCCAGTTGAGCTAGAAGTTCAGTAAGTAAGCATGATTAGTATTCTTGTTTTTTTGAAATATAACACACATGAGGCATCTTAAATTCAAGACAATCAAGGATAGATTGGCGACAACCTAGATGACCACTTGAATCTTGGAGGAAAACCTTGACCTGAAAACAATTCTTTTTGTCCCTCTTTGCATTTGTATATGATTTTTTGTGCAATCTGAATGAGTTTCATCATCGTGATCTGGTGATGAATCGCAAACCACAGGTAGATCAGCTGAAGATAAAGAATGCAGCGCTGATGAAGCAGCAAAAGATTTTGGAGGAGGAAATTCAGAAGTTGCTTTTCTGGCAATGAAGATGTCGTCAGAAATTTGGTGGTGGAAAAAACCCTGAACTTCAGTGTTTTTTTTGTTGTTGCTGGAAAACACGTGCATTTTTCTCATTTATAAAAAACTATGTGGGAACACCCAAGCACATTCTTTTCACCTTTCTTCTTTTTGAGCTTGAATGAGGTTGTTGGAAAAACTTGCCACGCTCCCACAAAAAAGGAAGTCCCAACGTTTCGGTGAATTTTGGGTGTGATTTTCGGTGGGGGAAGCAGCACATCATTTCTACCCCTCATTTTTGGTTGACATTTTCTGGAGATGGGATGATTAAAAATCCCCTCGCATTTTTGTCTGCGTTAATCCAAGTTGAAAAATCTGAGTTTACTTGCCGTCAGCCGGCAAGATGAGTTTGTGGAGGTCTGTGGAGGTTGTTTTGGGCCATTCATGACGCAAAGCTTTGATGGTGTGTTTGATGGGCAATACTTTTCACTCTCCCCGGAACTAGATGAGTTGAAGGACAAATTTGGGAGTTGTTCGGAGGAGTTGTGTTGTAGTTTCTGTCTCTTTCCAGAACAAAACCTTACTTTACATCCATATAAGAACCTATCATTTCATACATATGGATGTTTCCGAAAATAGTAGGTTTTACCCCCAAATCATCCATTTGTTCACAGGATTTTCCATTATTTATCAACCATCCATTTTGGGGGCTAAAACCACTATTTTTGGAAACACCTATACATATATACTTTGTTGGGCAACGATGCTTTGCTTTGCCCATAAAACAACCATCCTCCTCAGGCTTTGGCTGTTTTGTTGAAGCTCACTGACTCGTTGAAGCCACCGTTGGAAACAACGACAGCAGTCTCTAGTATATGTATATATATACAATATATATATATATATCAACTATACATTTGTTACATACCTGGAACCTGTTCGTTCTCTATTTTTTATGTTTGGCGCCCCCCTGAATTTTTCAACGAAGGTCCCTATTCTCCCATGGTGTTGAACGATCGCTGAAAAAAGCGAGGTTGAAACGCCTTGGAGAGGATTCAACCAGGAAGTTGCAAAGCCAAGTAAAGGCGGCATAAGAAGTCACCAAACTGGGGGGAGGGTCTCAGAGAAAGAAATTTGAGATAGTGTTCTTGGGGACTTCTCCTTTTCCTTTTTTTTCAAACGACTTCGTTGGGATAGTAAAAACACTGGTCAATTTCCGACATCAACCACCATTGATTGGCTTCAAAATTGTTGCAGTGAAAGGCCCCAGGGGGTTTTAGATTCCGAGTCCAAATCATGAAGTGGATTTTAATCGAAAATGCAAACACTTCGTTGCTGCCATGTAGGAACTCCAAGAAGAGAATGAAAAACTCAGGTATCTTGGCTGGCCAAAGTGTCCCTGTAAAACAAGCCCTGACGCCCAAAAAACAGCAACAGAACCATGAGAGTGCGGCCAAAAATTGCTGGAGAAAAACATTCAAGGTGAAGACTAGATAGAAAAGAAAATTGCCACTTCGGCAGTGCAGTAGTTTAGTAAAGTCATGAAAGAGACACAATAGATGGGAGGCACGCGTCATCTACTTTCAAATGGTACTGACAGCTATACATATATGATGTTTATTTATGTACTCATTTATATATGGCACTTATAACATGGACTCATTTGTTGTCCTTGCATTTCGTGAACAGAGGACTCCAAACAATTCCCATTGGCAACAACACTTTCTGCCTGAAACTTGCAAAAACCCATGGGAATAAATGGTTGTTTCCAAGTGGATGATGATTCCTTAAATCTTTTTACATATGGGAAAATGGGTGGTTAAATCACCCAACTTTCCATCCATTAAAAACCGGTCGGGGTTGGCTTTGGAGTTCCAGGTGTTGAAACACTTGGTACTGTCGATGGAAGAACTCCGGCGATCACCACCTGACATGTATGAAATCCTGTAAATAATGGGATATTTCCTACCAACCTCAACTGGTGAATCGCCGGATTTCTGAACGAACCATCAGCAGTATGACACACTTATCCAATTTGACCGCCCCCCAAATGGGCCAAGCTACACCAAGGAGTGAGTTGGCCAGCAAGACATTGCCAACACCGACAGGCGGGCCGGTGACGTTGACACATCAAGATGACCTGGGTTCCAAAAAATAGTGGGTTTTAAAACCTCCAAATCATGCATTTGTTTTAATAGGATTTTCCGAAAAATTTATAAACCATCCATTTTGGGGGGTCTTAAAACATCTTGAAAGATCTTGAATCTTGGGGTCTTCATTTTGCTCTTCATATTTAGGGATTGCTTTAGAGAGTCATCCTAAACACTTAACATTTTGAGAGCTTTCCAACCACATGGAAGCAGCAATCGTGTAATGATACACACCTAAAGAACTTCGCAAGCTGATGTGTGTAACACCTAGCATCTTGTTGGTGAACTTAACAAGATGAGGATAAGTAGGTGGTGGTTTCAAGCATTTCTTATTTTCACCCCTACTTGGGGGAATGATCCAATTTGACTAATATTTTGCAAATGGGTTGAAACCACCACCTAGCGAGGATAACAATGGAACACGTCAGGCCCGGACAAGAATGCAGAGGCAGCGAAGAAGGAAGCGGACCTGCAACGGTCGGAGTCCTGGAAGTTGATCCATCAAAATGGTCATGGCCTTATGGGCTAATGAACCAACCCCCCACCCGGGCCACGTACCCCCCCAGAAAGAAGGGTTTAATAGCGGGCCTTATGGTCCAGGGGTGTAGAAAATCCATAGAACGATTTTTCTGCTTTTCACTGAAACATCTTGAAAATTTGAGAGTTTTGGAGGTTGATTTTCTTCTGCGTTGACATCATATCGAATATCACCGATCCATTTTGTTGGGAAGGTAAAAAGATAGTAATCAGGTGAAATGATGTCTAGATGAGTAGAGTTTCACGAGGGGAAACACACAAATTCCTTTTTTTTTCCCCTAATTCTTTGGTGAAAAGCCCCCACCTCACGCCAACATGTCAGGATATTCCTATGAATCCTTGGCTCTTTTTGAACCATGTCAACACCACCCGACGTTTCACACGTTCCGCCCGCACCAAGTGGCTTGGATATTCCTTCCGTCTGAGGCAATTGGAACTGTTGAGGAAGCAACTCAACGACGCGACCAACGGCAATGATGTGTGGCAACTTAGGTGGAAAAAAGATGCGAAGATCTTGGGTGATGCGGCATGTCTATATGTAGATTGTTCTGGATGGTATCGGTCAAGGGACAAGGACGGGTGCACCCCTTGCAGTGTACCCATGGTATTTATTGTGTTTTAAGGATTCTTGGGGGATTATAACCCATTTTCATACCCACTATATACGGCTTATATAGAGCTTGCGGGGTACTAGTGGGTGTAGATTTGCACATGTTCATCTTGCATCTATCTACGTGATTCCATGGATTGGATCAAAAGTATCTATGGATTAGTGAATTTCCACCTCTGAATGCTTCGTAAATTTTTGGGGGAATTTTCGATTTAAAACTTTTTTTCTGTTGCAATGTGAGATTTGTTGAGAACAAAATTTTGGGGGGAATTTTCTTAAACTAAACTTCTCGAAACATCACCCCGTGATATCAAATTTCTGGCAGTTTCACACATGAAAAAACCCGAGTTTTCCAGCTTTGTCTACAAACAAAATCTAAACTTTAGAGTTGGCTTAAACGAAGAAGCCATGATTTTTTTTTTTCCGGGGAGAAAACCATGCGAGATTTGTGTTTTTTGAGGGCTTGGCTTGTTTTTTTTGGGGGCCCCTTTTTGGCTTCAAAGAAAAACACCGCAGTTTCCACGGGTTCATCCTCCAGAAGCGCCGTCCAGGCCACGAAAAGTCTTATGAAGCGAAACGAAGAGCTGGAGCTTTCTGAGGGGACCTGGGAATGCCACATATTGAGTTGTGAACGTCAAGTGCCTATTAGTTGTGGGTCCGGTTGGAGGATGTTAGCCATTTAGATGGTATGTATGCCAACTTGGAGATGTTAAGACTTGAACTTCACTGGCAATGGAAAGGATGTTGGTGGCACCAGAGGCTGGTGCCCGTGGTGCTGGAACATGATACTTGTACCTTACTTAAAAGTCAAAATGATCTGGGAATTTCTTCATTAGCTGTTGGTGCCTTGGGCCTGTCCATTTCATTATGAGAATCTAAGGGTACCCTCCCCAATGCCATCCCCCCCGCCAGGGTTCATGAGGCCCGATTAAGGGATAATCAACCACCATTGTCCCTTCATTAGGCCTGAAAAAGGGCCTTGTTTCAAGAGGGGCATGGTATTGAGCGGGGTAGCCTTAGGTTCCCATGACTTTTGCTGCATAAAATCCAGGAGGCAGAGGTCGAGCGACTGAAGGAACAGCTCAAAGCGAAGGCGCAAGAGGCAGTGGACAGCACTAAGGCCGGGGTAACTATCGCAAACACATTTTTTTTCTCCCTCAAAAAAACGAGGATGGAGATTTTCTTTTTTAAATTTTAATGGTTGGCTCAAGTTCGACTTGCTACAAAAGTTTGGGACCTTTTTTTGACCAACTACTTGCTAATTGGTCATGTTTTTTTTTTGTAGTTGGTTCATTTTGGCAGTCCAAAATCGTTTGGGCTATGACCTTGTCTTGAGGTGCTTCTTTGGCGTTTGACCGTTTGACCTATGTGATTTTTGGTGATTTGGAAGTGACTGCAACAGCAAAATTGCTGGCCCAATTGCAGCAATAAATAAAGGATGGGGGTGAATTGGAAGTATTAGTTTTGACAAGATCACTGCTACACTGTTGGTCCTTATGTTTCCAGCTGGTAGGAGAACGTTCATATCTTGCTATTCTCATCGCCAGTGACGGAGGCAGATTTTCCTTTCTCATGGTTTCTTAGGATCTGTACCCAGCAATCAACCAAGTGCTACTTCGATGATCAATCTCAACTGGTGCAGGATTTCTGAACCATCAACAGTAGTTACAGTTATAGTTGTCTAAGTGGGGTGGGAGCTTCCCATTTTTTCTGGGGCTTCTTCATGGATTGACATTTCAAGTCCCCCCTGCGTTTGACCAGGCAGCTGATGTGGCAAGGATAGGGGGGGGAGGAAATTTCTCGGTGTTTTTGTGTGGCAGAACTGGGTAGTTTTAGTTTTACAGTTTTCTAAATGAGATTGATTTGCTTTCTTTTCCAAAATGACCTTCAAAAGAAGAGTTTGTTTTGAAGACATGAGTTTTCTGAGTGTTTTTTTTTCTTAGGAGTTTTATTTATTGTGGCATTTTTTCATGGCACACTATGTCAGACTCGAAAAACTAGATTTTCTTTTTGGCTTCAAACTGGTTTATCGCAAGCAGAAATCCGGCAAACTCACCAGTTGAGGGACAGGTTGTTTATCTACCAATTATTTACAACGGGTTTTAGCACCATCCCAACCGGTTGGGGTTGGGGGATTTCTTTCTCCATCAACCAGTATTTCCATCGGTCGGAGGAGACAATCGACAGACCTAATGGCTCAAATGGAGCACATGAGAAAACAACTCGAGAATGCCAAGAAGGCGGTCGGACCGTTTTTTTTGTTGGCAAAATGTTGGAAGTGAGGATGTGATGGGTTTTAAGTTGGGGGTGGGTTTGTGGGTTGTTCTTTTTGCTGTACCTTTATGGAACCCATATGTTTACATTATATGTATGTATATATACACATGTCACTAGAAGGTAGTTGTACTTTTGAGTGGGTTAATAAACTCAATGATTCTGATAAACACACATGTGAATACCCACATGTTTTGTTCATGCTTTGAGGGAGTTTATGCGAACGAACTCCCGTGATTTTCCATTGAGTCACCGTCAAAGGGCAGATCTGCGCTGAGCTCTGAGTCACCTTTGATGAGAAAGATGGCGCTTTTTTTCGTTTTTGGCCCTCCAAAACTTCAAAACAAAAACACCACACCAAAAAAAAAGCTGGGAGTTGTAGCGAATACCACAAAATGACGGAGACTTTTTCTTGACCCAATCATTTGCTGAACCCAATGTTTGACCAAATCATTTGCTTGATTTTATGACATGATGGAAGGACAGAAAAGCTCCCTTGAAAAGGTGTTTTTTCTATCAAAGGATTTCCTTTACTGATTTCGAAACAACTTGCGGCGAAGTTGATATATACTTCCATGATCTTTGATCAGACAATTTCCTATACAATTTCAGACTCAGATCCCCAAAACTTAAAAAACTTTTATATAAACCTTCATTTTTTGGGCATCCCCATTTTTTTGGGAGGGGAAAAACATCCCCAAATTTTTTCGCTTCATCTGAGATGTGAAGCCTGCGCGCCCAGGAGCTTGATGATGAACGACGTGGGGAGAGCCAAGATGCTGATCTTTTTGCGATTTTGACGACGTGGGGTACTTGCTGTATTTTGGGGGATGAAATCCTACCCAGTTATATAGGGATTTTCATAAGCCAATATATATATATATATATATACAAAATATAGGACCCCTATTGACCAACTAATATAATGGAATGCCAGCTAAGGTTTTTTGGACGTTGCTTAATTGGATGGTGAGAAAAAGCTACCTCTCTTTTGAATCTTTAGCTTTGCGAATCGTGAAAAAAACGACCAAGACTTGTAAGTTTCGATTTCTCTCCATCGTATGTACCCTCCCTGAAACTAACAGCTCGCAGTTGAAAGTGGATGGTTGGAAGACTATTTTGATTTTCAGGGTCCCAGGGAGTGTAAGTTTCTGAATTTTTTTGAAAGGTTCGGGAAAGTGAAAAATGCGAAAATCTGTCTAAATTGCTTGGTTGGCTTTCCAACTTCTTCCCTTCGTCTGAAAAAATGTCTTCATGGTTACCTGGTCCGCAGACAACCCACCTCGCAACCCATCTCACCTTAAAACTGACATGAGACTTTCATGTGTGAGAGTGAAAAAAACTTCATCTCTTTTCAAATGATGAAGTATCCATAGTTGACTTTGAAAAAAAGGATTCAACTTGACTAGCGCATCTTGGACCTAAGCCCTTTTTCCACAGCTGGCTCGTGGCAAATGAAGGTTTAGATTGGGATCCCTGGAGGTACTTGGAGGATGGACCTCCCATGACGGACGTACATAAATGGTTAATAGCCATGGTGATGGTTTTTGTCCCTTAAATAGGCTTGTGGGGATGCCTGGAAATTCAAAAAAGGCCTTCCCTTGTTTGCCTCAGGCCGCTCCAGTGTGAAGATGCCGGATGAAAGACAGCAGGGGTTTGGTGGTTTTTCCGGTCCTCCTGGGGGGAAACGTATCGTTTCTACCGCCCTTAAAAGGTCAAAAAACCCCTTGAAGCATCTTTCTGAAATGAAAGAAAACAAATCATCTTCCACATGGTAGACCTCCATTTTGGGTTTTACCGGAAAAATTCTTCTGGGGTGTAGAAAAAGATGATGCTTGGGTGAATTTTTCCGAATCATGAATGGGAAATGAAATTGAAAGAGACCTTTTCAAGAGGCCCGGTATTCTTAAAAACCGTTTGTTATTTGTTGGCCAAATCACCCCGGCCTCTCAAACCAGAGGGGTTATTTTTTTACACGACCACGCTATGAGGGTGGACTTCATGACAGGACCTAGCTCGGAAGATGAGGGCAAGATGAGGCAGCTTCAGCCACTTGGTCGGGGATAAACTTGGAGGACTTGAGGACTCCGCTTTCACTTGTGTTTTTTGCTGATGGGCTTGTTGACTTGTTGACTCACGACTGAGCACTTTTTTTAAGGACTTGTTGGGACGAATCCCTGGAAAAAGTCATGTGTTTTTTGGGATCGGCCAATTTGAATGAGACAAAACCCAGAGAACGAAGAGAAAAATCCCTGAAGATTATTGACCCAACTGCTTCGCGATACTCGTGGGGTTCCCGGTGCAGAACCTACCTTAAAGGCCTGCAAAAAGCTCCAAAAAGCTGGCGTTTTATGCCAAGCATGGTGAATTTCGGGAACATTTTAAAGCTTGCTTTCTTGGAACTAGAACGGCAAAAACCCCTTGACAAAAATGGATGGGACTGGAAGACGATCCGGCTTCCTTTTGGGTTTTGATATATTTTCAGGGGCGAACTGTAAAACATCCAGGGGGTAAAGATTTTTTGTTTGTAATTCTTTGAGGAAACACCTGAAGTGATCTTATTTGATTTCCCTGCAAAAACATGTTTGCGATGGAGAAGGGTGAAGGAAATAAATTCCATGAGATGGTTCGCTGATGATACTGTTGATGGAAGAAATCCTGTACCACCTGGGATGTATAAAACCTTTCAAAAATTGGGATACTTATTCCATCAACCCCATGTCGTTTGTTCTTTTGGTTGTTTTTTTGGGGGGCTGTTGCAGTTTGATGAGAAAGACTGCTTTTTTAGATACCGGACTTGTGGTAGCTCGAATCATTTACATTCACAATCTCCAGAAAGCTGAGTCCTGCTGAAATTGAGAGAACCAAATCTGAAAAGGTCAAACCTTGAGATTCCGGAAATTATGCTCGGCGTATTTTTTTTTCTCGGTTAAACAGCCTATCTGAGACAGCTGTTTTTGGTTTTCCAACATCTTTTTTGGTTTGCTGAGGGACAAGCTGAAAAGCACCAAAGAGGAGAATGAAAACTTGAAGCAGGCGGCTATGTCCGTGCTATTTATTGCCCAAACGATGTGCTGGTGGATAGGGTTTTGGACAGTTTTGATATGGGAACTTGGGAAATCTTTAGGGAAAATCTTCCCAATGAAGGTTGAATGGATCATTAGATGGTCAGTCCAGCAAAGCTCGTGCGGGTTGATCACCAACTTATGGGCTTTGGTGGTGCTTGTAGCATGAAGGTACGAGTTTGTTTATCCCAGGATATCCAAGGTTGCCTGTTGAAATTAATTGGAAACTCGGTTCTTTTTCTATCTGTGCAGTGTAGGCAGTGTAGGTAAACTTTTCGGTAACCCTCTGTGGAATGGGTTATACAAAGGCTCAATTTGTTGCCCCACATCGGATCCATTTCCTCTTTTGAAGGTCTAAAGGACCATTTTCCCCGGCCCCAAGAAACAGGGGTGTTTTTTTCCTACATTTTGGGTTCACCCCCCAGTAGGGAATCCCGAACTCAACCTTCATTTGCCACTGGCATCCTGGGTGTGGGGGTAGATCCAAGCAACACATTTTTTGCTTTGCCATTGGTTGGCTTAAAAAAGATTGGAGCTAACATAGCATTTTTGATTTGCCAACCAAACCCAACATAACATTTTCAACCAAATTCCTCCACTTCCATTTCTTACCAACCAGTAGGTAGGTTGGTAGATCCATTGATTGACAGGAGAACAAACAACTCCGAGATGCCTTGGATGAAGCCAAAATTATGCGAAAAGCATTGGAGCAGGCGAAAAAAAGTGACCAAAATAACCACAGGTGGAAAAAAAACCCTCTGAAAACGAACATATTCCCTAAAAAGGGGCCATTTCAAAAGGAAAGGCTTGTCTTCCAACCCACTATTTTTTCAGGGGACCTGTTAGTTTTCAGGGGAATACTACTTACTACTTTGTGACTTTTCTGTTTTTTTTTTTGGGGGATTCGGTTGGGGGGGACAGGAATATTTTTGGGTGGGAAAACACATATTGGGGGCACACGGTACAGAAAAAATCAGCAAGAAGGTAGTTAAGAATGGTGAACGGTGAATATGATTTCTAGGTGGTGGTTTCCAACATTTTTTGTTTTCACCCCTACTTGGGAAAGATTCCCATTTTGACTAATATTTTTCAGAGGGGTTGAAACCAACAACTAGATATGATTTGGTGCCTGAAATGCCCCGCGGGGGATTTGACCAACATGAAGGATTGACAGCATTTGGGATCGGTGAATCCAAAAACTGAAGCGTTGTCACTGGTCACTATGGATGGGGGGAGTTAAGATGACTTGACCATCAATTCAGATACCGCCACGGTTTGAGAGGTAAGTCAATTCCCCTGGCTTTTGGGGAATTGAGCAATGAAAAAAAAAGACCTGGTTGTTGAGGGTATATAGGGGATGCCAAGTCCTACCCAGGTATGTGGGGATTATAATGAATCATCATAAGGATCCCCATTCAACAACCAGTATAGAGGAAAGTGAGACTTTTTTTTTGTTGGATCAATTGGCTTGGGGTTTCTAGTGATGAAGAATCGGGTTTGCGGGTAGCATAGGTCACGAAAGCCACGGAAGTATGTTGAGAACGTGACCAACCCCACTCTGGCTTGCCCCAGAAACAAGCAAGTAGACCTGTGGTTTACACCCCTGAAAATTAACAATCACCCAATTGAAAAGGAAAATCATCTTCCAAACCTCCATTTTGGGGTTCAAAATGTTAATTTTGGAGGGTGTAATTTCCTGTTAATTACCTCGAACACACACTAATCTCACAAGTGTCCTGGCAGGGCACCTCACCCCCCAACAGTCAAACCTATGAAGTTTGAGGCGATGGAAGAACTGAAAAGGAAGTTTGAGGCGCAGATTTCTGGAGTTTTTTTTGAAATTCGGACAGCTTGGGTCGACATGTTTTTTCGGATGTTCCAAAAGGTGAAACCGAAAAACAAGAAAACAACATGACCACTCGACAAAAAGCGAGGAATCGGAATGTCCACCTTTTTTTTGGGAGTTTCAAACATCCACCCCAAAGCGCTTTCCAAAATGATGGGTTTCATCGTTTCGAGTTTTTGCCACTTTTTCCGGGTCCGCAAGTGGGGAAGCCACACGGATGTGTTGTGTAACTGCCGAGGTTGTTTGGGGGGTTGCTTTTCGCACCACAGTACTGTTGATTTTAGAGACATCCGGAACGTTATATTACATTGGTTTCCAAAAGCATGAAGTTCATGTTTCTTTTGCTGAGTTATTATTCCGGTACTTGTACAAGGAATAAACAAAATAAAGAACAGATTTGTCTGCAAAGGTCAAAAGAATCGGGAGGAACATTCACAGACAACAATCATGTTCCTAGTTCCTCTTTTTTTTCCACTTGAAAGATGGGCTCTAAAGGCCCAAATGATCCTCGTCACTCTAGAGAGCTGAAGTGTTGTAGTTGCCCTTTGGTCACATATGGGTGTTTCCTTAAATGGTGGTACCCCCAAATCATCCAGTTTAATAGGGTTTTCCATTATAAACCATCCATTTTGGGGTACCCCTATAATTGGAAACACCCATATAGCGCAATGGACATTTCACTCCTACTAACGATTATGGAACTTTGAAAAAGGCCATGTTGAGTTTCTGGCAGGAATCCATGCACTCTACTCTTGTGATGGTTCCTGGGGTCTTGTTTTTGTTTGACGCCTGGGGGGTAGTTATCCTTGGATGGAAACCCGGGGGGAAACCAGGAGTTCAAGAAGAAGTTGCAGGAGAAGGGTGTAGATGTCAGTTGGTCGGCCGCATTCGGGAGATTTTTTGCACCCACTCTGGTGAAGTTCTACATCATTTTTTTTTCTGGATATGGGTGATGAGACATTATGAAACACTCCAAAAGACTAGCACCATTCACAGTAAATGATGATTCAATGATGATTCAACTACACCTAACTCAGCCGCAGTTGCCTCAAGACATCTTGCTTTCTAGGCACTTTTTCCAGTTGAGTTTTTTTTGTCAAGACATTTTCAGCACGACTGAGTGGCTGATGTATTCAGGTCTTCTTGACGAAGCACTACTGGAAGTAGGTCCCAACTTGGGGGGGGTGGAAGTCGATGGCTCAGAAACCCTCAACAACCACCTGGGATGTAAAAACAGCGTCGTAAATACTGTAATGCGATGCACTACCAAACCAGCAACAAAAGTGAAACTGGGCTGTGCTGATCGTGACTGCTCGTCGTCATGATCGTTCCGGAAGACCATTTTCCCTATCAAATGACGCAACAAGGTGAGGGTTTAGCACCAACCAGTTGTGATATTTTGGGTAGGTCAAAATGAACCTTTTTGGAAAAAAAAACTGTAGATCACTCTTTTTAGTAGTAAAGTTTGTCCCACAAAAAGATCCATTTTTAAGGTGCAGAGCGATCGTCTCATTTGAGATATCGAGTTTGATTTCATGCCCTTATCATCTCGTGTCTGCTTTAGGACGATTGTTTTATGCCGTAAAGCCGCTTTAGGAATGTTTGAAGCCTTTCCGAGGTAAGACGTTTTTGTTAAGATGTCCCCGGTTCAAAGAGGTTCAAACACCAGCTACAATCATTACCAGGTTGATGGTCAGTGTGGTTGTTGAGCCACCAAAAAAACACATGCTTTAGATCGTGGGGGCAGGGTAACCATAATTTCCATCATCATTTGATAGTTGGAAGTACCTCCGAGTCCATGAATTATCATGCCTACTTGGGTATGGCCAACAAACATGTACCAGCACTTTCTGTTTTTTTTTCCAGCCTCAAAAATTCGCAACAAATCACCGGCCACAGTTTCCGGTGGTGTGTTGTGTAACAAGGCCGTTTCAAGTCGAGGCCAGCCGCCCGCAATCTTCTGACAGGTATGCCTTCACATCCTATGAATGTCTTCGATCGGCTGTATCAAGATGCGGTGCGACGCTTCAATCGCTTCCAGGACAGGTTGTGAAAGTGAGGCAGCTGGGGTAACCGGGTCTCAAAGCAAGGGGTTAATGTTACTATAGTAACTATAGGTTTCTGTGTAAAGGGTATGTACAATGATACTTTCCCCGGACTTTTTTCGGTGGTTTTTGCACAATTGCTCGTGGGTTTCGTACGTCACTTGTATTGCTTCAAGAAGGCCTTGGTAACCTCCTTACCTGCCAAGTGTCACCCATGTCACACTTGACAGGAGAAATGGGTGGTGGACATGAAAAATGCTCAGCAAGAGACCTGGGAATTTTGGCTGCGAACAACTTGGGGGAAGGTGGTCCGTTTGATGGCTGGTCAACCCACCCCCATCCCCTAACGTACCCTCCTTCAGAAATAAGTGTTCAATGGTTAATACGCCCTGATCATAAGGCCTTATTACTGGGGGGGGGTGTACATGAGGGGGTAGGTAGGTTGACTAGTCACAAATCTATCAGCAAACGTCTGACTTAAAAGATCAGGGCACGGGGACTTTTCTTGTTTTTGCTGCCAGGGAAAGGCAGGGTTGAATCTGCTAACTTCAGTGGTTATGATTTTGCCAGGTTGAAAAAAACAAGAAATATTGAGTATGGTATAGATCATGGATGTATCAACCCAAATTATAACGACCTCACACTACCTCACCCCAACTGGCAGGGTAGTACTAGGGGAACACAAATGGCGTTATTTCAGGAAAACCGCGGTTGGTGAAATATGACATTTTGCCTAGATATGTACATGTATACAATAGACATTTTTTACTGATGATATAGATCCTGGAATCAGAAGTCAACCATTTTGTTCTCAAACAAAAACCCTACAAAAAAAAACACAACACCCCCCCAAAAAAAACTGGTCCGATTTCTCCCATCGTTCTCCACGTTTTTTTTTTGGGGGGGGTCCCAAGTTTTACCTTGACTCTTCTCCTTGCCAGGGTGGAAGTGGAACCACAACAACAACACCTTCCCAGTCCCGGTCTCCCCCAAAAAACACACCCAGGAAAGGATCTTGGGTATCTATGATGGACCACCTTTGACCAAAGAGCAGGTATCTGCGTTGGTGCAAAATGGCTTGATCGATATCAGGAGCTGAAAGCTTTGAAGATGTTGAAGCGTTGAAGATGTTGATGCGTTGATGTTTTTTCTTTTTTCCTCCGCATATTTTTTGATGTTCTAGAGAAGAAAAAGTGGAGACGCGATACATATTTGCAGGATTGGGTTCAAAAGACACTTGTTTGTATCTAGTTTCTTTTTTTTCTGTAGTATGTGTTTTTGTTTATCGGGCTGACTCCGAACCGTCTGACACAGCGCGAACACTCGAAAGTGGAAAATGTGTTTTTTGTTGTTGCTCCACTCCACTTTTTTATCCTCGATAATATAGTTTTTTACTTTGATTTTTTAATTTTCTACCCTTTTTCGGAAAACTTTTCTACGAAATAGCCCAGAAAAACTTACCACCACCTTGGCAAAACAGCAGCCGAACGTCGGGTTTGAGGAGATTCGCTTTTGATGAAGCGCCGACACGAAGCATTTGTCCCAAGTGTGGCTACAACTTGAGGCCCTAAGGGAAGGACGGGTCCACAGCGACGCGAGCCCCCAGCCGCGAGCGAAGGACACGAAGCGAGGTGACCAAGTAGCGTAGCGTAGCCGGTTTTGTTTGTTTAGGATCATGATAGATGTTTTTTTGATAGGAAGACTTATTATGGGAAGGGGAAAGATGTTTGAAGGTGGGTCACTGTAAAGGACGTTTCACTCTTTTCTGGTGCTGGTGGTGTTTTTTTGGTCTTTTTCAATGTAAATTTGGTCACCCCAATAGGTGGATTGCATCTCCAACTTCTATGGGACACAAAGATGTTGAGCCAAGCAACCAGTACTGTTTCTCCAAGTGGAAAGTGGCGAACGATTTGAAAGGTAGCTACTCTTGGAGATACACCCATTTTGATTTTCATGTCCATGATTATGGGAGGGAAGGGGTATTGAATAGAGAATCTGGACCCATCAGTGTAAGACAATCCCATTTGATCACCTCCTTGCAGAGCTAAACCGAAAAACGTTAATCCAGGTGCAAAACTTGGGGGTTTGCTACAGATGTCCCTTAACATCACCCGAACAGTCACGGGGTTCTTTTCCAGGGCTTCGACTCCGGAACGACGACCTCATTCACAACCCTCCGAGTTTCTGGGCGATGTTTTTTTTTCCAGCTTTTGGTGCAAAATGGTGGTGAAATTTGGTGAAGAAACGTTTATCGCGAGTCGCAGTTGATACTAAATAATCGCATAAAGTGATCAATGTTGCCAGCTTAACTGGTGCAGGGTTTGGTTCATCAAATGGATGTTTTCAGATTTGGATTGAAGCAACACTTAGGGGCCAACGACCGCGTTTTGGACGGATGAAGACGTGGGCTGGGAGCATTTCTCCAAAGTCTACAGGCCAAACTGTGCAAGAAAAGGGTAGTGTGATTCTACCTCATTGCTTGACAAACCTCAGTAGAATTCACCAAGAATTTCAGGTACCTAAAATGGAGCTATTGAACCTTATAAGTTATTTTAGGCTATTTTGAGGATTGATTCTCCCGTACATAAGCCTTACACACAGCTTATATAGGTGAGGATTCCTCCAATTCTAGGTACCTGGAATGTTTGGCGAATAATACCCTCCCTGAAACTAACATAGCACCCGAAAATGGATGGTTGGAAGACTAGTTTTCTTTTAGGATGGCCTATTTTCAGGTGCTATGTTAGTTTCAGGGAGGGCAATACTATCTTTTTCTACCTCATGACCCAAAATCCACCACAAAAACAGCCTTCCCTCATCGACGCAGGTAGCTGTGGTCCAGAGTTCACCCGTCGGGATATCTACCTGGACATTGTGGGATTTCAGCCACAGCAAACTCAGGAGATTTTTTGGGATTTTTTTGTGGGGGGGGGGGGTTAAAAATGGGGCGAAACAATGTGTTTGGTTAAATCTTTTGGCGATTTGAAGATGTTGAATTTTCCTATTGACTTATGATATTCCAGGCAGCTATGTTGGTTTACTAGAGGGTACTTCCACAACTACTTGGCCAGGTGATGGTTTCAATGACTTTGTCAATTTTGATTCCTTTTTCTGATGGAAAAACCCTTCATAGATCCAACCAAATAATCGCAACTAACGGTGGGAAATAGCCCGGTTAAAAAAATCCGAGGAGCTACAAAAACAATCAACTTTTCACCGGGCGATTTCGGACAATTTTTGTTATAACTTCTGCTCTGTTGGGCAGGCATCAATAGTGATACTATGAAAATCCTCTCACTTTGAAACACATGTTGTTTTTGTTTTTTTCACTCAGGGAGTTTTCGATGCATGGAAAACCCCCCCCATCCAACTTGTAAGAATCGAATCTGAAGTCAAAGTTTTTTTTATTTTTCGGAAAAAAGTCGGTGTTTTTCGAGCTGTTCTGGGATTTCTTTTTGGACAGATCGTTAAGAAAACCTCACCCACCTTGGAATCTGGTAATCCTCATCTACTTTGACCGATTTTTTTAAAGGGTATAGCTCCAAAAACTTGGGGGAAGGTGGTGGTAGCATTTGCATTCACATATCCGAAATTCGGGCATTTTCATGCCAGTGTCAACTTGGCCACTTTTATGTGATTAAAAGGCTTCAGAATGTTTTTGCACCCCAAATTTTGGACCCGTTTTTTTTTGTTGCTCTTTCAATCTTTGCCGTTAATTGGGTGTCAAGAATTTGGGGCCATCAACAACTTGATTTCTGTAAAACATCCTTAGTAGACTCTAAGTCAATGTAACTTCATTTCTGTAAAGGTATCCTTGATTTCTGTAAAAATATCCTGGGCTTAAATATAACTACTGACACAATGTCCCGCACTTTCAACAGTTATTTCTGGTCCTGCTCGAAGTTGCGATCAGCAACTGGCAGTATCCAACACAACTTCGAATGATTTTCATAGTTTTTGGGAAGGTCAAACACAGTGCAAAACCCCGCTTGGTCCACCTTTTGGTGATTTGGGCCAACAGTTTGATACCCAGTTGTCCAGGGGTCATTCAATGATGGACCAAACAATGCAAACGCAAAAGGAAGGTAATTTTGAGGGATTCCCCTTGTAAAAGTGCATTGTTTGGGTTGGCACTATAATGCCCCTAGTTGTCCCCTTCTCCGACGTTGAAGCTGACCTTGACAGGACAGGAAACCTTTTGCAATCATCAGCGAGGCTGATCAGTATCATGGCCCCAACACTGGTAGGATTTTTTTGTAAATCGTAGCCGTTTTACCATCAAAAATATATCATGGGACCAAACGAAACGCATCCCTTTCCGTAAGTTGCGATTGGGCTACATATTAGATATACTTCGTTTTTGGTGGGATTTGTTGGAGATTTCTTCGGTCGTTTTGGTAAACATTCATAATAAGATATCTATTCCCAATGAACATGAATGAAAGATTTCCAACCAGCTTTATTACCAGAAAAATATCTGCTATACCCTTTTTAAAGCCGTCTAAAAAAACGGTAGCGGAACGTTCACGGTTGCCATGACGTTCCACCAACTTTGGGAACCTAAAAATGCCCAGTTTTCGTTTGGAAAACTGGTTGGTTTCCCCTGAAGGATCCAACACACAAAGGCGAATTAGTGGGTACATCCTGGATATCTTTCTATCCCTGGGATAGGCTCTGGTGTTCTTAGTGCTATCCAGATGCCGGTTGAAACAAAGATGAATTTCTCCATGAACTCGAAAAGGCTGAAAAAACCCACACAAAGTGAGTTGGTTTTGGCACAATATGAGTTTTCGGGGTAACATCTTGAGGTTATAAGATTTGTGAAGATGATATCACCGAAAACGTACGAACAGACTGTGGTTGTCGTTATCGTTTTCAGGTAGACTGAACCTGTTTGTTGCTTGAGTTAGGATGTCGTAACCGTGGTTTTTTTAATCACACACTGCGGCATTTTGGGACACCAATGAAAGTGTCATCAATTTTGGCCAGTTTTCACCATTGCAGCTGGCTATTAGTAGGAAACCTGTGGATTTCTTTTGGGGGGTCTCCTAAATTTTGCGACACGCCGGAAATCTGTCTTTCTTGGATCCCAAGAGGTCTATCGGTCGATATCTAAGATATCCCTAGTTCTTCCAGGTTTATCCAACCCTTGGGGCAAACTGGACTCCCATAAATCACCATTGCAGATCGATGAACGTTTCAATTGCTCAAGGGCGGCAAAACGGAGCAATTTTTATCCCCGGATTGTGTTCCCCATGACTTGGGTGTTCAGAATGTCTCGAGTCCGTTCCGAACCCCAGAGTTCCTAAAACTAGAGGCGGGTTAGTATTGGATCTGGGATCTGTGGAACCCCACGGATGGCTCAACATTTCCGGAATTTGTTTTCAGTTGCTGAATCATGTTTTGTTCGTGGCGATTGGTCACTCGTCATTTCCATGAATCATGGGCCCCAGACTCTCCCGGCTTTCCAAGTTGGGCGTTGGTTGGAGAAATCTATCCACAAGTAGAGTGGAAACACTACCGAAGTTATGATGGCATCATGACCCAGTCAAACTGACGCAGTTGAAGTTGACGACTCTTTTTAGTCTTCGGGTCGGCATCACGACTTGAGAGTCCGTCAAAATTGCAAGATTTCCCCAGAAGTCAAAGTGTGAAATCTTTTGTCCAAATCTTCCCAACCCAAAAGATTCCGAAATTCGACCCTCTGAGAGCTTCCTAATTAAATTTTTTAGATACACTCCAGTAAACTAACAGCTCGCTGGCTGGAAAAATGGACACGGATTTTTCGTCTCGAGTCGATGTATTTCCTGTTGAAAATGAGGGATATTCCAGCCAGCTGTATTAGTTTATTACTAGGGTATGATTCACTAGAAATCTGCCTGACGTTTAGCCGGGACCATAACCAGACAAGTTGATGGGAGCCTTTTGGGATGTGAGATGAACAAAAAGTCATGAGGTGCGTTTCGTGCGGAAGGGCCAACTTTCTTTTTTTAAACAACATATCCAAGCATTTCATTCATTCAATCAAAATCATTCAAATTTGACGTTTTAAGTTTGTGCTGATTTTGAAGCCTTTCTTGGTGAGCAAAAACATCCATGGTTTTTTTCCATGACTTAAGGTATCTTCACCATTGTCATCTGCAACGTATTGAGCCACTCCCCATTTCCCCGAAAGCTACACCAGCTGACGGCACCGCTTCGTACTTTGGCTTTTCGTTTTGGAGGATTTGTCGGTCGCAAGGAGGTGACACAGTTTTTTGTCTTTATGATTATTTTTGCAAATGGACACATACACACACACACAATTTGCGATAAAATCCATGATGAAATCTATACAGAATATATGTATATGTATATATATATATATATACAGTATGTATATATGCATGTTTCTGGATTCAGATTGATGAACGGTCTGACTTAAAACCGGATGTTTTTTGTGGATTCCACTGAGCCAAACGGAGAGGGGACTCTTAGAACTTCTTCCGAGTCGACCTTTTGAAGTATCTGTGGCTTCACTCATACCCTGCAGTCCTATGCCTAATGTGGATGTGTATGTTCTTATGCATATCATATATACATATGTGTATGTAAAATGGATAAAATGTATATGATGTAACATGATGCGTATGATGTGCATGTGATGCATATGATTTCTATGATGTGTATGTTGTATATGATGTACATTAAGTTCATCAGGTTTGACGTAAATAATGTATTTGACCCATCTGTTGTATGCTGTATGATGTATTACCTGCTATGCATTATGTATTATGCACATGTAGAATATGTATATGTATACCATAAATTGTCACACGTATGCGTACACGTATAAAACGTACATGCATAACGCCTAATATCGCGTCTAGAACGGTAATATGTATATATATCGAAAAATATCAATGTATGTGTCAAACATCTTTTCGTCTTTCTAATTACACTCCCAAAATTTTAACATGGCAATGGACATCACCCTTTTTGATGGGAAATACATCTTCAACATGGTGGATTTTACAACGCCAGTCATGTTAGTTCCCCTGCAAGGTCCTAACTTTCCAATAAAAAATCCCACCACTTTGGACCAATTTCAGGTCTTAAAAGGTCGTGGGAGGATTTTTTGACCCCTAAACAGGGCTGACCTGTTTGGATATTTTTTTTTGGGAAAACGTACCCCCTGGTAAACTAACATAGCTGGCTGGAAAACCACCATTTTTAATAGGAGATACATCGACTTAATTGGTGGATTTCCCAATGCTATTATTAGTATACCGGAGTGTAGAGTTTCTCCATCTCTGCGCGGTCCGGCGGTCCTTTGGCGGGCCCGAGGCGTTTGGGCCTGGGTGACTTGACGCCGATGAGTAGCAAAATCGAGCTGACTCCTAAGGGAGCCATGCCCAGCATGCCATCCCCTTCGGCCAAGGATGAGATGATGGGAGAGTTCTGAGAAATTCGTTGCCATGGAGAATTTGTTGAATCATTTTTCCCTACAAATCGTGGAATTTTTTTTTTTAAAGGTGTGGTTCCACCGTAGTGAGCCTTTTTTAAATGAAAGACACCTCTTGGATCACATGAAAGTGGAATCGAGAGTTTTGGACCAAATGCTTTGCATGAAATTTGTTTTTATTTTCTTTTGGGGGGGTTGGAATATCATGGGTCCCACTAAAACCAAATGAAAGAAATAGGTTGTGCGTTTCCGCTTTCCTTTTCATATGCCCCTCCCCCCAACTTTCAGTCGGCTAAAAAGGGTGCAGTTTTCCTAAGTGGGAGATTCTCAAGGTTGGGATTCTGTCCCTTTTGTTGGTTGCTTGGAGGATCATCCCATCATCCCATCATCCCTGGTGGAAGACCCCCCATTAAAAACAGCCATGAATGGCCACAACCCCAGGAGTAGGGGACTTACGTACTAACATACTAACAAAAACCATAGTTGCGGCAACTATTTCATTTTGAAGTCCTCAAATTCGAGATGGCTCCACGATGGCTTGGCAGGATTCGAAAGCGCCACAGACTCCAAAGTTAGCCACTTTGGAAAGTGCTATGAGCATGGCACCTCGCCGTTGTTTCGCACCCCCGTCGAAGTTCTTGGTTGATGACACCCCGTTGGAAGAAAATACGGTACTTCTGGGGTTGCTACTGCCGTTTTTTTTTGGGGGGAAGAGTGTGTTGTGACTTCTGTTTTGAAGGGGGGTTGTTATATAATTTGCAGGGAAATCCTTTGTGCGGTGTTTTTGTCTTCCTGGTAAGATGCTTCTATGGTGGATGATGTTCGCCCCACGTAGAACTGGATTCAAATGCCACTCACATTTTTCTAGGTTCGCCGCTAAATTTTGGTAAAAGTCGTTGACGACTTGTTTGATCCAGACATCTTTTCAGGGGCTACTGGTCTGTTAGTTTCGTAGGTCGGGTAGGTGGAGATTTTTGACTCGAAACACCTGGAACATTTGCACGTCAGGTGATCCAATGAAGGTCCTGGGACCTTGTGTCTAACATATCCCCTGAAAATTGATGGTTGGAAGATGAGGAATTCCTTTTTCAAGTGGATGATTTTTAGGTTCCAGCCGTTAATTTTCAGGGGGTGTTTTTCTTCCCAGGTTTTTTTTGTTGAGGTGAGGATTTCCTGAAAAAACGAGCTAGGGCGAACGGAAGGGAGTGTGAGGCCGACTTGGGGAGTATCTAAAATCCCGAAGCATAACAGGGAGCGATTTGGAGCTACCTCCAGGTTTCTAAGCACACCTTAGTATATCACAAGTCGTGTCTATACTGCAGAAGATGTGCGCAAAGAAGGAGAAACCAATGGTGGGCAATGTTGGGCTCGACTAAGGACTTGGAGGAAAGAGAGGCGAGGTAGAAAGTGGATGCAGCAACATGGAAGGAGTTTCCATTGCTAGATTCTGAGAAGGGACTACTTTCAATTGTCGACAAGCCAAAAAAATCCTCGACTACTAAAAACAATCCCGATCCTCGAATCAGAGTCGACCATATGGAACGAATTTTTTGAAAAGAAAAGTCTTCCCCTTTTGGGAGAAAAATGTTTCTTATAATAAATATCTGGAAAGTTAGTCCCCTCAACATAATTTTGCCTTTTCAAAAGTGCTATGCATGCCATCCTATTGAGAATATGCTTCAAAAATACAGTGAATCACCAAGCTTAATCACCAACCAACCACTCAAGCACATCATTTCTTGAGAAAAAAACCATCAAACACCACCCTCCGAACCACCCAGCCAATCAACAAGCCAATTCAAACACATAAACCACTTCAAGTAATCTGCCTAAATCCGCTTTTCACTGCGGCAGGTGATGTTGGTCAGTGCCCCTACCCCGGTGAACATCGAGCCACCCGCGCCACCAGTAATGCAACGGCGAATCAGTGGAAGGGATGCCAAAATTGTGGAAGGCCACGGACCTTTTGGTCCAGGAGACAGGTCTTTAATGGGAAAAAAAAGACAGTGAAATTTCATAGTCTTATGCCCCAAAAAGGCCCTAAGAAAAATGCCAGTAAAAAGTGTCAACTTTCATAATCTCTGCTTTTTTTGAGGTGGTAATTATCCCTGAATTCATTTTCACTATCCATGGATTATTGAGACAACTGACACACTCAACATATCTTTTGGATTTTGGTGCGTCTCAAATAAAGAATCGGCGACCGAAGGCACATAAGAGCGACAACCCCTCCTGCAAAAATCGCGGGAAATGGGAGTGGATCCGGCTTCCTTTGGGCCTATTTTCAGGGGCTTTTGCTCAGGAGCTTTTGCTGTTAGTCTTAGCGTCTTAGGGAGGGTTAGTGATAGTGGGTAGTTTCATTTTTGGCAGTCCAAAAGGATTTGAGCCATTCTTTCCGTGGGGAAGCACTGGATTGTGCGAGCACCTCTTTTGATGACCTGGCATGACAAAGTAACAATCTCTTCTTTTCCAATTGGGAAACCTCTCTTTGTCACTTGATATGTTATATATAAGTGTTGGATATAGATATGTATATATATATATATGTATATTTTGTACGTTTTTACAATAAGTAGATATCTATGCATATAGATGTACGCATACAGTGTGCCGAATCCCAAGCATACATCTTTGAAAAAACCTGCCTTTGTTGTGTTGGTCCCTCACACAAAACACATCCATCTTTCAGATTGATGAAGCATTCTCCAAACAAAAACGCCAAGATCCAAGGTGGCCTGTAATCTTTTACATCCGACCTGAACGAAAACAAAAATCCCGGACTTGTGAAAAGCCAGGGTCGACGTTGGATAACTCAAAGTTGGGTTACTTCTGAAAAGGGAGGAATATATATTATATATGTACAAAATCCTACTTGGATGATGATTCAAAAACCCAACTTAAAGCTCCAGTGGTGATCACAACTCATCAAAAGGTTATAGCAATACATTTGATGTTTCATCACTTCACTTATCGACGATATACTGGGGCAATCTTTGAGCTGGCAGTTTGGATCTTTATTAGGCCCCCCCAAAACAGAGAATGATCCTCTTGGACATAAAATCCAATATAAGTCAGCTTTCTACTGACAAATTTGTGATATATCATATGATCCTCTAGAAAAGATATGATGGATTGGTAAATAGAGGCCCTTGGTGTTTTTGTTTTTTTGTTTTGTGCCTAGCCAGCCCATGATCCAATCAACGAAACCGAAATCTACGACCGCTGCTGATCACATGGGGGGCAGGTTCCAAACGCTTGACCAAAGGCAACGTCATCAGCGCTTCAACTCCTGCATTGGAGCCCTTCACGGCCGTGATCAGTGGCTCCAAGGTGCATAGAGACCACCAAATCGTCAGCTGAGAGGATGTACCAAGTGATCCAAGTGAACATGTTTTAGCTCCGGATTTGTGAGGTGAAAAAATACTATGAGCTTGGTGGTGATTGCTACTAGAAGGGGGAGCATTTCGACCTATAGCATATGTTGTATGAATATCAATATAACTTGTTTGGTAGATATCATTTTTTTTTTCCCCATGTCTTTGTTCGGAAGGTCGCATTTATTTTGGGGCGATTTTTGTCTCATCCAACCTCATCGCATTTGGTGCAGTTTCAGCGGGGGGATTTCCCGAAAATCCTTTTCCAATCCATCAGTTTTTCCGAGTCTCTTAGTTTTTGGAGTGTATATTGGCGTGATGTGCTCGCTATAGTCCCTTTTAGGAGTAGCCGTTTCCATCTACTTTACAGTTGGTATGCCCTGCAGGAGGCTAACATAGCAATATGGGAAGTGGAGGTTTTTTCAATGCCCTGCTATGCTGGGAGAAGCTGCGTCGCAGGCGCTACCCTTGCCGCAGATTGGGCCACAAGCAAGTCGACTCTCGTACTCAAGGGGGTAGTAAGAAAAGATGGGTAAGACTCACCTAATATTTTGATATTCAACAAGCTGGAGTATGGAATGACAATGATGATACTCGAAGGAAAAGCTCTGCATTCTCAAATAGGAGGGTCATTGTTTTCACCAGCCATTGGGAAATTTCATACCGTTTTCATGACTGTACCATTCCCCTGCGCTGTGGACACAACTGTCCGATCACTGTCCCATCGGTAATGAGCTTTGCCATCCGAACTGCGTCCTCTCCAAAAAGGTAGCTGGTCATCCAACCCCCCTCCATCTCTTTCTCTCTGTACAAATACATATATATATAGACATATTATACATATATATATATATATTATATAAATGAATTTAAATGATTAGCTTTCTTGAGAGTATCAGATATCAGTGTGACATGGAAATTTGTCGTTTTTTTTTTTTCATTTT